>JADDOH010007768.1:0-28454 GCA_016648135.1 Agrypnia vestita | reverse complement strand
ACGTCCTCCTTGTGTGTATGTGTGCTGCAATATCTGCCATCCAGTTAGTGATTCCCAAAATAGTGTTTTCCTTGTATATATATATATATATTTCAATATCAGCACCTGTAAAACTGTATTAGATCCTAGAACAAGAAAACTATTCCCTCTACGCCGAGCACATACAGGACATAAACCCCTTCAAACTAGTTCATCTACGCCGTACAGTGATATCACATGCAGACATAAACAATATAATTACAAGTATGCTTGCGTCCCGCCGACTGGACGCCTGTGTTTTCCAATAACAACTTCCCAGTCATGTATTTAACATAACGTCCTCCTTGTGTGTATGTTTGCTTCAATATCTGCCATCCAGTTAATGGTTCCCAAAATAGTGTTTTTCTTGTATATATATTTCAATATCAGCACCTGTAAACCTGTATAGAATCCTAGAAACGAGAAGACTATTCCCTCTACGCCAAGCACATACAGAACATAAGCCCTTTCAAACTAGTTCATCTACGCCGTATAGTGATATCACAAGCAGACATAAACAATACAATTACAAGTATGCTTGCGTTCTCCCCCACCTTGGTGGAAATATTCGCATTCGTATTCACCGAATAGTAGGCCTGATATTCGTATTCATGAAGGTAGTATTCGTTGCATCAAGGTTTTTATATTTACAAGTATGTTCAAGTTCCCCCACCTTGGTGGAAATATTCGCATTCGTATTCACCGAATAGTAGGCCTGATATTCGTATTCATGAAGGTAGTATTCGTTGCATCACTCTCAATAATAAAATCATATAGATAAATAATTACGGTAACTCCTAAAAATATGACATTACTTATATTAAACGAACAAAGCAAAACAATCTGTCATATAAGTAAATAACGTGATCACGGAAGACCGAAGGTTAACTACCCCTGAACAAACCGCGAACTGCCCACAATAATGGAAAATGTTGTAGAAACATTTCAAATATCTAATATTGAATGAGTAAAAACAATGTCATATGAATAACTATCGCGATTACGGATGGCCGAAGGTTAACCACCCCTGAACACACCGCGAACTGCCCACAATAGTGAATAATGTTCTAGAAAACATTTCAAATATCTAATATTGAATGAATAAAACAATGTCATATGAAAAACTATCACGGCTACGGAAGACCGAAGGTTAACTACCCCTGATCTAACCGCAAACGACCCACAATAATGGAATATGTTGTAAAAAAAAACATTTCAAATATCTAATATTGAATGAATAAAAACAATGTCATATGAATAACTATCGCAATTAAGGAATATATACAATTCGAAACACGTCTTTATAAGAACTTGATAGGAACAAATCGTGTTTTCAACGATTGCCTAATGATACGCAATACAAACATGTAACGAGTTCAAATAAACCACACATTCATGTTTTAATAAAATAAATATAAAATCCAGATGCATTTTTAAAATATATTATTTGGAGGAAATCTCGTACGATTTGAATCTATATCACTCTTACAATCGTGATATCAAAACACATAATTAAATTCTCGTACTAATTGAAACAAGATCAGACAGCAATCGCGACATTGACTACGCCCAGCTCCTTCGAATACAGGCCGATAATAAAATAATTAACCGCAATAGAAAACATAAATGTGTTCCCCAGCTGAAGACCGGCCGCATCTAAATTAACTATCTCTATACAACATGTGCAATTCGAAATACGTTTTATAAGAACTTGATAGGAACAAATTGTGTTTAGAACGGTTGCCCAATGACGCAATAAAAGCATGTAACGAGTTCAAATAAACCACACAATCATGTTTTAATAAAACAAATATAAAATCCAGATGCATTTTTAAAATATATTATTAGTAAGAAACTCCTCGCACGATCTACACAAATCATATAGAAATCCGCGTATTCAATCGCCAGTATAGATAACAAAGCATTCGTTAGCATAAGAATACATCCGCCCTGAAGAACCTCTCGCACATTCCGAACCTCGCGACATTGAATATACATAATTATTCTGAAATTTCAAATCCCACGAAACACCCTTCGTCAGTAAAGTATTCCATTTTAAAGCCTTTATATCTTTGGTAATATATGAATATCAAATTTAAGTGATTTTTCATATGAACAGCGACAGAATTATATATTTCATAAGCGTTATGCAATAATTTGAATAACTATCACAGTCGCCATATTACGATTTCTTGTATATTGAATCTGAAGCGCGTATAGTAATAATTATCCCTAGGCCCAAAATACGTAACAAAACAATCCACAACATGTATCTATAATTGTTACGATCCAGAAAGTTCTAAATTGAATACACGAAAAAGGCAATAGAAATAAATAATATTGAAAATGCTAAGCTGTATCGTCGAGTGTTGCTGCCTCTGTGACTCACTGATGGTATTTTTCGGTCCTCTCTCCACAAGAGCCTCCGGCCAACGTTGATGCTGAAGAAAGAAGGGCGATCCTCGAATTTGTATGGCTTATATAGTCTATATTTCTCGCCATTTTTGACTCCAACCGACGTGTCAAGGTCAAGTCTAACTCAGAAAGCCTCTGATTCGCCGAATTCGTTCCGCGAATCCACGTTCCTGATTGGCTCGCTTCATCAGAATCATATAACATAAAGCCCACTTTACACGCCCGCGTGCAGAAATAATAACGCTCGCCCGCACCTACTTATCCGGCAGATAGATATTTTCGTATAATTTTTCAGCAATGTCTATTTGAATAGGCCAATATCATTACACTATGAATAATATTACTCTTTTAATGTATGGAAGTGAAGCCTGGAGCTGGCAGAAGAGGAACGAAAATAGATTGAATGCAGTGGAGATGAGGTCCCTTAGACGTATGTGTGGTAAATCCATGTATGATAGAGTAAAAAATGAAGATATTAGGAATGAATGTAAAGCTGATCGTAGGATAATACAGAGAATAAAAATAGGGTCGCTCAGGTGGTTTGGGCATGTTGAGCGAATGAATGAGGAAAGAATGGTAAGAAAGATATATGATGCAAGTGTTGACGGCGCCAGAAAGAGAGGGCGACCACGGAAGACGTGGCATGACCAGATTAACCAGATACTGGAAGATGGTCCTGTTAGAAGCCTGAACAACCGTCGAGCTTGCATGCGAAGATGTATGAATGTAGACGAAGCGAAAGTTGTATGTCAGGACAGAAGAGTATGGCGCTCTATACTCTCTGCCTACCCCCACGGGGAAACGGCGTGATGGTAAGTAAGTAAGTAAGTTTACGTTATTTAATTGGAAAGGGCTGGTGGTTTTACGGTTGTAAATTTTAGACTATTGTCTAGTAATTAAGTCAGAACGTGTTCTCTGTCTCACATAAAAACACCTTAAAATTTTATGTTTCAATAAGCAACATTTATCTACTTGTAATATTAGTTTCAGAAATTCCATAAACCTAAACGGGTTGACATATACGATGTACAATTTTCAACTTCTTCAGTAACTGCAAAATGAATTTGTGGTAACATTATTTATATAATGAACAAGAAAACACTTTTTATAATTATAAATTAGTGGTTTATTCAAGGTGTTTTTTTTTTTGTTAATTATTTATTAACAAGAAAAAAATAATAAGTAATGTGATTAATACTCACGCCACATTAAAATTCATTTAATATTTTTTGAGATTACATTCGAATCTTTGCTCATAAAATTAAATGCTCGTTGCTGGTTGAGCGATCAAAGATAGAATGTTAGAGAAAAATGGCGCAAATGGGTAGAAGCCGGGCTGCTTATTCCTGGACTTTCATCGGCTGCCCCGCTCGTATTAAGTTATATATAGACTATGGCCTATGATCGCTGTAGATTTTATGGACAGAAAGGCGCATAAACGACCCCATTCTGCATAATCATCAACGATACATCTAAATTTTTCTAATAAGTTTAGGCGAATCCTTCTTTTTTGGATAGCTCAAGAGAATAAGAGACAAACAAAACGATAAAAGACAAGAGAAAAAGAGACAAAAAAAAAACAAAAAAAAGACAAATAGCACAAGCGTTTAGCTTAGTTTGAAAATAGTAAGAATATTGATGTGACACGTATTCCGTGCTCACATCTCTATTTATTTAAAAAAAAAAAAGAAAAAATAATTACGGTGAACCACGAAGAAGGAGAGGAAAAGCCTCTAGCCAATAGACCAACCAAGTGGAAAAAGCAACAAGCTGAGATCTGCAAAAAACCGAGAGAAGTGCATAAGTATAAGGAAGAGGGCAAGAATTCGTAAATATCACGACTCTTAGTCATGAAGAACTGTGGAAGAATGTGTCTTTATATTGATCAGAAAAAAACATTTAATTTATATAAATAAAATGAACTTAGTTAAACACCACTTATATTTATTTTAAAATCCAACCAGATTTCGCTACGACCGTAGCTTCTTCAGGGAGAATCTTAACTGCCTTAACATACAAAAATTATGTGCTTATATACTAGTGTGAAAGGTGAAAGGACGGAGTGTCAATAGTGGGGGTAGGGGGTGGGATTTTGCAGGGAATATTACTATTAAGAGGGAACATATTTAAAAGTGGAAACATATTTAAAAGTGGAGTGGTCCACTGTGTATTAAGAGTGTTGGTTACATAACTAATTATCTTTTTCCATAGCAAACGACGAAGAAGTCAGCTGCTTTTAAAATTACTTAAAGAATATTATTTTCATGGTAAAAGGAATAAAATAAAAAAACTGCTTTTGCTACCATAAAGTCGACATCGTAAATTCATACCTTTACAGCAGGTGAATTTTCAACGTTGAAGTGTTTTTTTTTAGGTGACAAACTCAGCTCGCTCCGTAAATAAAATGACTTAATTAAATAGAAAGCCAAATGTCCTGAAATATACATTTTCGCATAGTTATTGGTACAGTGATAGATCCTCGTACTAGAAGAGTAAGTTGGTCTTATTTTCATGATATATGTATGCATTACATTTAGTTTGAAAATAATATGAATAATCAGGTGATACCGATTTTCATGTATGCATTTATATTAATAAAAAATACATTTCCGACGCATATTTAAAAATACGTAATATAAGTTAGTGTATAAAATATGTATTAGCCTATACTTTTTACCTTTACGCATCGGAAATTAAATTAAAAAATGTTCAATTTCAATTTATTTTTATAATAATATGTACGTTATAAACTAAACGTTTCAGGTATACATATAAGGGAATTTTAATTAATTAAAAATGACATAAAACCTGGTCAAAGATGTAGGAGAATCCTGCTTCGGAGAACCCCTTCAGACACGTAGAATATATCAATACCCAAAGCCATATTGTTCAGCATAACAATAGCGCTTCCAACAGGCATAACCATTAGCAGATTGGTCTTGTATATTGTAATGTGAAACAATCTATGCTGATAATGTCGTAGGTAATTATCAGGAACATACAAACCAATGCTCTGCATAATATCAGGATTATCGATCATACCGCGCAACAATCGATAAAAATGTGTAATAAAATACACATTCTTCTTAGTCTCTAAACTATTGTAGTCATGCATATCCTGGAGAAACTCAGTTGGGTAGAGCCAAGGATAATGCCCATATTTTTTCATGTAGAGATATCTCAGAAACTTCTTTTGGACTTTCACCACCATAAGAGAGTACTTGCTCTCATGTGGCACCCAAATCATTGAGCCTACTTCGCACCAAGGAGTTGTAAAGAGTTCTCAGTACGCGGGTATTCTCGAAAACCCTGGCAGTACGCAGAACAAATTCTAACATTCTCAAAACATTACTACTGATCGTCTCTATGTGATAATGAAATGTTGGGTTGCTCACAAATCTAACACCCAGATCTTTAACATTCGATGTTCTTGTCAGATTTTGGTCGATATGAATCTTACTAAGAAAAATTAGTGTGCACCGTATATTTTTAAGGAAAATTTTGGTATACTTTGGAAATACGCTTTAATAATGAACTCTGCATTAAGATAAATGACTCGAGATTTATAAAAATCTGCTATTTTGATAGTTGGTAATGGGGAGACAATACTCAGACTGATGAACACCAGGCATAGGACGTTAAAAGGGTCAACATGTCCAACAGGTAAGGACGTAAAAGGGTAGAAATACATAACTGCTCTGGAGATGTAAATCTGGAAAGAAAGGGCGAAAAAAAAAGATCAACGGAGGAGGCCAATTTAGATGATTGTTGATTTCTCACAGGTTTTTAATAGATTCTTAACCTCTGTCATTTTTTTTTCATTAATTTTAAACAATAACTATTGAAACCCATCACAAAAACACAAATATCACACACATGTACTGTAACCATACCGGAATCAAATACAAATCCTTCAATATAAGGAACTAGTTTTAAGCCCACTGGATTATAGAGCTATTAGATGACAATGATTATTGGATTGAATTAATGTATATTATAGATATCTCACAGAGACGAAACTGTATTTATTATGGGAAAGTAGGTATATAGAAGTCATTTGGGTGTACATAGGACTTATGACCTATCTTTATGGTTGGCTTAAGTGATCACTTTACACAATTGTAACATTCGCCATTTCCACCCATCATAGAATATACCATGCTTATTCATTTTTTTTTTGAAGTTGTATATATGTTCAAATTGCGTGGAAAGCTTTCACATATGAGTTGTAAGCGCCTTTCTATGCGGCCTGTACAAAGCCATTTTCATTCCCCTAAATCCCCACAGATGTCGCTAATGAGAAAATCTACATTGATTTTTTACGGAATTTTGAGAGCAATATACTTTAATTGATTAATAATGTCTCTGTGACATAAATCCAGCACTGTTCTGAAAGATTTGAACAAACTCAAAATATTCTGAATTAGTGGATTGCATTGTCAGGCCACTATCTAATCTTCCTACATTTAAAGTGATTGTGTCTAATTTCTACGTCACTCTGGAAAGACTATAGACCTTTTCAATAAATTACAAAACCCATATTACAAAATATTTACAAACAGAATAGCATTCTTCAACTTCATAAAAATTTTCACAGTAATAACGAACTGACCCAAATAGTATCAAGTAGCAGAAATATAACACTTGGTAAATTGCATATCCCTGTAATATTTACCACAACTGCTCAGCATCACTATACATTTAGAGGTTTGAAATGGTTTAATGAATTACCTGTTAAAATGAGGATTGAAAAAAATTATAAGACTTTTAAAAAAAATATTAAAAAATACACAGAGAGTTAAATAAATTTTTATTTTATTTATATGTAATCTACTTACTTATTACTTAATTGTGTGTTTATTTTATTATATAATTCTTCAAAATTCTTCTTAATAATAGAAAGCTTTAATATGATTCATTTATACTACATACTGTTATTTTCTTCGCTTAAAATTTTCCATTATTTTTCTCTTTACTACATTTTTTAATTTTTTCCTTATTATTAGTTTATTTTACTGTTGTCTCACATAATTAGTTACTTTTTTCTTCTTCTTATATAAAGGTAGGTACTTACTATTTAATATATTTAAAATATAATGATACTCTTCTCTCACTCACGAGTTATAGAATTCATGTTAAAGAGAAATACCATTGTAAAAACTGTCACTATTTTTATTGTAAAAAAATGTTGTTAGCTATTGAATAAAAAAATAAAAATCTAGGTATCCGTAACCAAACAATTACAATAATTGAACTACAATTTTTAAATTGAATAACTTCTTTTAAAATATTGTTATAATTGTCGTTAGAAGTAATCATATCAAAAGCTTATTTACAAGACTTTTATAATATGATAAGAAATAGTCAGTTTTATTTATTTAAAATAAAAGTTATTTTTCTTATAATTATTTTCAAATCCAGACTTAAAAGGTGAATAAATAAACCTGTGGTTACTGAACCAACAAAAAAGGGCAGTCTCTTAAAACGATTTTACGTCGGGGGTAAATATTGTAAAGGAATCACATTAAAGTCGGGGGTCGGTTGGGAGAGCCTCTTTGTAAGGTTTTAATAGGCCGCCGTTCGTGTGATAAACAGCCCTTAGCCGCAAAGAAGGCTGTATTAACGACGTTAGACCGTTAGGGGTGAAGGTTTGTCGTTAGCGTTTTCTTCAGTTACTCAGAAGATCAAGATACCGTAGTTAAATTCAAGCTGGCGACATTGATGGAGTTCATATTAAATTCGTCAATAAACCAATTCGTTTTTTAATAATATTTTACATTTGTCAGTGTAGTTTGAGGCTTGGATCGATATTCTCATCGAAAGATATCGATCATGTCGGAAGCCGCAGACAGCACAGCCCTATACCTTTTATTGGGAGAATATTCTGGAAGCATTCGCAAATATCTATAAATAGAGGGAGAGACGCGATTTTTAACACTCTCCTCGTAGACCTCGTTCATCCAGTGTTTTATAACTAAGTTTTTATCAAAAAGTATTGTTAAAAATCTGTGTATTCGTAATTAATTAAATCTTGTAAGTATATTCCAAATTTTTCTTTTTATTCTCTGCTTCCCGAATTATATATATATATATATATATATATATTCCATCTATATATATATTCCAATATTTAGATACCCCAGTATTTAAATATTGGTATTGACCCCTTAAATAAAATAAAGCCCATAAAAAACAAAAAAATAAAAGAGAAACAATATTCTTCCCCCACCCACATCAGTATAAAGCATTTATTATAATTAAAAATGTGGTTTATTTTAAGCTTAGCAACAAACAATAAAACACATTGGTAATAAATAAATATATCCTATTATCATGGGCTTGTGGCTGTGGAAGACAATTGATACACTGAAAATGATTTCTAATTTTATTAATTTGATACGTAATTTGCACTCATTATCACTTAAATCTTCACTGCACTTTTGTCTATCGCCAGTACTTCCACTCCGTTTCGCACCTAAGTACGCACTCACATCGTATGTTTATTGTTTGTTTTTCGTATCTGGTCAACTCGCACGGTTCGCCTTTCTGTGGTCTTCTACGTGGCTCTGTTAAACAACTGACTCGCGCGCGCTTGCATGCTTTTATACATAAATTTTAGTCCGCGATGCAACGAGAATGTTCCACTTGTTTCTAATATTTCTAGTAAGTTATGGTTTCTACGAGAATAGTGTAATTGATTCTTGATTCATTTGAACTATTTGAGAGACTTTGATAATGCATAATTACCTACCCTCTACCTCTACCCTCATCTTCTACATCAAATACACAAACCACCTAACAGCAACCAGTAACTCGCATTCACATAATACTAGACAAGCATTACGAAACCTTGACGAAATACCAAAAACTAAGACAACACATGGACAGAAAAATTACTCATAAATAGGGCCTAAAATATTTAACATATTTAAAACAGACTTTCCGGAAATCAGAATATACTCAATTAATAAAATAAAAGCTTTAGCAAACAACTGGCTTACCTCCAAAGGTAGAACAGCAACTGAAAATTTACTTACTGTAATTGCATAATAAAAATATATACATATATAAATTAATTAATTAATTAAGGAAAATAAAAAATAATCTTAAACAAAACTTTAACCCTTTTTACATTAAACAATTATTCTACACATATTTACACTTGGACTTATGACTAACTCAACTTTCACTAACATTCCACTTGATACTCTGTAGATACATAATAACTACCTTATGAAAATAAATACTACTGACGAACTCGAAAAAATATTATAATTGTGTTCTATAACGCCACTCTGGGACAGGCGTAGCCTAGTAGAGTGGCATAATCCACAAATTAAACAAAACAAAAAAAAAGTGTAATTTATTTATGTTTTATTGTTAAATTAGTATTAAGTATCTTTATTTGTAAACAAGGATTTTTTTAAATAAATAAAAAAAAAATAATAATAATTATTGAACTACTTTTTTCTATTTGGAGTATATAACTATTATTTTCATGTAGGAATTTTTAAAATACTTTTTTATTATTCTTTTAAAAGAGTTCTCCAAAAAATTGAAAATACGAATGTAAATGTCCTATAATTCTACATTTATACCCGATTTAGTGATAAGAAACTCTTACAAGAAGCCTAATTGATCATGAGTTTGAGGTTAATTTCTCGTTCTAGAAGACCTCCGATTTAATTTTATTGTACCTTCATATATTTGACAATAAAAGCGCTATATTTAGTTAGAAAAACAGAAAATGATTTGATCAATTACATTGAAGTTTTCATACTTTTTTTATAGAAAATATATCAAGTATACTTAAACACTATCAAAAACTTATAAAGGCTGGAATGTATACGATATTATATGGCATCAATACATTTATGATCAGTGTATGTAATATTATCAGCACCAATATGTATCAAAAATATACAAAAGTATACAGTTCAAAACATGAACTGATATTTTTTCTATGGAGGGTGACTTCTAATTCCTACAGGTTACTAAGGGTTCTTTCATAAATGAGCCAATTATTTATCGAAAATCAAATTGTCAATGATGTAACGTCAACCATGTAAAAATGGAAGAAAAAAATCAGCATTTCATAAATCGACAAATTATATTTTTTTCTATGTTTGAAATACACTTGCTGTGCCTTAAATGATCTGTAAAGAAAGCATAAAATATTTGTAGGTGAAACACTTCACATGAATTGAAGTCTTATTAAATAACCAAAGTCACTGGATCCCAATTCAATTGTCTGTGGAATTCTTTATATTTACTTTATTCGCTGTTTGTTTACGCTTGCTTGGAAACAAGCCTATTCGCTAATTTTTTGTCTCACTTCTATGGTCTTACCGATGGAAACCCAATGTTCTTGAAGTTTCCGGCATAGTTTCGCGTATTCCTATCGTAATCACATTAACGTAGATTCCGCGACCTTCTTCAACATTACACCCCTGGTCAATCGCAGAAATACTGCTGATGTTATATTTCTTCATAAACTAGCTACTTCTAAGATTGACTGCCCGGCATTGCTGCAGCGCATCTCCCTGAGAGTACCCGGAAGATCCGCTAGATCGGTCGAGACCTTGAGCCTTTCACACTGCTATACCAACTCCCGGCAAAACTCTTTTATATATCGCTCGTCTAATTTGTTCAACACTATATTCAGCGACTTGGATCCTTTCAATTCATCAATCTGTGAATTTAAAACTCTTGGATATTCACGTCTTTCATCTTCTTTCTTTTGACCAGACTTCTTATATGTATCTTGTATCTTTCTTTAATTCATCTTTTTTCTTTTGTCCAGACCTCGTATATGTATATGCAGATATATTGGTCAGATACCTTTATGCTATACATATATCTTTTGCACTTCTTTTTCTTTTTATCTCTTCTCCTTTTTGCTTATCTGTCCTTTCCTATCCATTCCTTATTCCCCTTTTACCTTTAATTCTTTGACTTTCATGGATAACATTGAATAAACATTTGATTGTTCGTAACTTAAAACTTTCACTTATTTGTTTTTTTTTGTCTAATTCAAGTTGTTGTTGATATATTATTAATATATAACATTTTAATTCTATGGAAACTTGTAAAATGGTCTCTATGCTATTCAATAATCATGTTTAATCTGATTTTTATATGTACTGTTAGTTTTCCATGAATAAATAATACAAATAAAAAAGTATTCAAATTCTTAGTTGTAGTTTTTAATGTTTTAGAAACTTTTAACAGTACCGTAAATTAAAATAGATTTGAAAAAAATAATATACACTCTTGCATACTATTTTATGAGTATGGGTGATATTTTAAAAAAAATGTAGGGAGTTACTGAATACGATTTATTTCACAAAAATATATTTTGATGAATGTAAACGACGTGCACTTGAAAATTTTACACAAAAGTAATTTTTCCTTTTGGCAATGTTTTGACATTTTCATCGGTTCATTGCCTACACGCGGATTACTCAGTAAAATAAAATACAATTAAAAATTCAGTATGAAATACCGGATTTGTTTTGATTTGTTATTCTTGTCGGAGATTCGGAGGCATTTTCAATCATAAGTTAATTTAACTTGATGCCCCGCGCTTGATAAACCAAATGTATTTCAATATTCAGATTATAATTCATTAAACCAACACTCGCACCCAGAATTGAATATTTCGCCAGGAAATAAAACAAATGCCAAGATCAAATACCTCTGGGAAATGTAAATTCGAGTAAATTGACTTCAAAGAGTCATGTTTTTGATTTGATTTTATGAATTTTGCTCAAATACCTAGGGGATGATTATTATTGTTTAAGTTTATTGAAGACCTCTCCTTCGGCGAATAATAAACTTCCGAAATTTGCGAATTAATGAGGAGATAAATATTAATTTAAGCCTTCCAAATATGTTCTTAAGCACCCGAGTCGACGCCCTCTGTTGTCATTGAATTAGTGATTAATATTTTGATTTCGATTATCTATTCAGGCTAGGAATCATATTTATTCTGAGTAGCGAAATAGAAAATGCTATAATTTTTCTGCGAAAATTTTAACAGGTATCTGAAAAGGAATAACTAGCCTAGGGGTAAATATTTCCAAGGCATATATACAGGGTTATTTGGAAATCATTAATAACCTCGCAGGACTATATTCCTGCCTTGATTATGAGTCGAAAATTTTCAAGCTATTATGACCTAATATCAATAGTTAAGGAGATGTGCGACAACAAAGTTTGTATTTTTTTTTCAATATTTCTGACTTATTTCTTGTGAAACATTGGACTGTCATTACAATTACTTATATCGAATATAAAAACTTTATTCCCTTTAATACAAGTCAAATGAAAAAATAAAAACCTTTGAATTCCAATTGGAAAACATACCATTTTCAGGGTTTTTATCATTTTATTTAACTTTTATTGAAACAAATGAATTTTTCGTTATCGATATGAGTTACTGTAATGATAGTACAACGTTTTACAAAAAATAAGTCAGAAATATTAAAAAAAAAAATGCAAACTTTGATGTCGCGTATCTCGTTAAATATTGATATTAGGTCATAATAGCTTGAACATTTTCGACTCATAATCAAGGCGAGAATATATTCTTGCGAGATTATTAATATTTTCCAAATAACCCTGCATTCCTGGGATTTTTATAAGGGTATTTTATGTGTCATATTCGTTACTAAAACTCAGCAGGTTTAACAGTCTTCAGCAAAATGGATTATACTACGTCATGTAGATTCTTAAGCTTCTATAGTACAACGCAGCTGGCAGCATACAAGAGCTGCCTTTGCCACATCTTTCTGTCAGCAGTTTTTGTTATTTACTCCATTCCACCTGGTAAAGTTAAGTAATAGATTCGAAAATATATTCAAAACGAGATCCTTAGATTGGTAACATCGGCGTGATTTGAACATGCAACCTTCTTTAATATCATTTAAAGATTTGGCAGATACTTTGTGGTGCAATATTATAATTTAAAATATGTTTGGTTTAACTTTATAATACACACACATTGTGGGTTATTAATTACTTCTATAGTTTCGATTATTAACAATACTTAATGATGAGAGGGACTGCTCCTCTCGAAACTATAGTAATGATAAATAACTCATATTGCGTGTGTATTACAACGATAAAAAAAGTTACACATAAAAAACAAGTTTTTATTTTATTCCCTTTCTTTGTAAAATATAACAAAAATTAAAGACGAATTAAAATATATAACATAACACTAAACTTACAGTAATTTAATATATTTCTAAAATGTCAGATGTTTTGAGCTTTGGTAAGACACTTCATGCTTTGAAGATTGAATTCTAAAAACATTTGTCAGTTAATTTAGATTTTCGAAATTCGTAGTGAAGTACCTATTATGTATACCGATGGAGTAATTCAAATTTAGAAAATATTCCGCGACGTTTCGGGCCGCCGTTGCTAGTAATCAAACTTTTGTAATGTAACTGTAATTTGAAAAAACTATTAAAATGAAAATGAAACTATTAATATGAAAAACCCAAAATTATACTATAATTATTATTATTTTTTAACGAAAATTTGATTGATCTTTTTGATTGTCGCCACGAATCTACTTGCAAAGTTTCAGCTCGATTGGATCACGGGAAAAGGGTCAAATATCGATGTAAAGTTTTTTCGACGGCAAGCCGGCAAGCAAGCAGGCAGACGCCACGAGTTTATATAAAGGGAGTAATAAAACATATTTTAAATTAAATGCAACCTTCTAATCAACGTACCTATAGACCTACAGACGTGCCCTAGAAATTTCCTGGAGAGACCATATTACGAATGAAGAGGTTCTCAGCAGGATCGATGAAACCAGGCAAACGATGAATACCATCTCGAAAAGGCGTGCAAAATGGATGTTTTACGCCATGTTTTACGCCATGAAAACCCACAGACTGTAAAGAAGAAGAAGAATCAACTTTGCTTTTTAGAATCAATATACATTGCATATTACACATTTATATTTGTATCTGTTACCTCCATAAGAGCAATGATTAAAGCAATTAAAAAAATAAAGTTTCACATCCAACGAACTTTTTCGTGCATTTATCTCATTTGCATCTCACGAATAAATGCATAATCATTTATTATGCATTTATTCGTGCATTGAAGTAGGTACAAAACGTAAGCAAAATATTTTTAACTTCAAATGCATAAAGCGTATATTTAAAATAATAACACTCTTTCTGAAAATATTAGCTCTAGACCGAGGATAAATGAAAATAAAAAATGGAAAAACTCCAACATTAAAGTGCAGTGCAACATCATTGCTCTTACCGTGACGTAACATTTTTAAATGAACTTCCAAATATAAATAACCTAGCTACATTGCTTTTAAAATAACTATTAGGTTATTTCCTTTTTAAAAATTTGAATTTGAAAATTTCTCATAATTTTCTGTTTTCTTCCTGTATTAGCTAAAATTATGGCTAGTAAGGACTTTCATTTAATCTTCCCGTATTTTTTTAGAAAAAACGTAACAAGGCCACTCCTGGGATCTTTTTAAAAATCGTTCTTACGTCACATTATAATGAGATTAAAATTTTCTATCACAGTATATCGACTTTGAACGGCCAATATCACCTATCTTCGAAAATATTCATTTTTCATGATCTCATTATAGTATTTATTTAGCATATTCTTATTATCTTCCTACTTTTTTACGTTTCCTTTAAAATCTGTATAATTTTGTTTTCTTTTTTAATTATTGAATACTGGAAATGAAAAGGCACTAAATGCCATAGTGTTCATTTTAAGATGTAAGGTAAAGAGCGAATATTTTTCGCTCTTTATGTGCTATTTTACACATCTTTTCATTATTATTTTCAACACTTCTACACGTCAGTACCTCACGTGAGTTTGTCATTACAAAAAATATAAAATAAAAATGTAAAATACTCATGTCGTTGAGTGCTTTATTTATAAAAAAAAAATGACGCGGCACTTAATACTTATGCGATATGCATTCCCTTATGACTAGGAAGTTAACACAGATAGGACTTCAGTACGGTGTTTAATGTATTGGCGAAGGCATCCCAATTATAATAATTTCGTTGTCTGTTTGTCGGTCCGTTCGTCCATCTATCTGTCTGTAACTTCATGAAACGTCCGTAACTTCTATATAGTACTTTTTTTTTTTAATTTCCGAAAAACTTATCTTTCCGATTTTTTTTTTAAATAAACTTAATACACACTTATTCCTTAGGAACTGACATAAAATAGCACTATCATTTTTGACGGGTTACAGCTAGTATTATACTTATCTTGTTACTTATCTTCAAAAATTATTTTTGGACCTTAGTGCTTTATTCGTTTCCAGTATTCGATTGTGAAAATAAAATATAAATAAAAATGAACTTATTATTGTAATATGGTCAATTTATTGTACTATGGAACTACTTCTTAATGTACCATGGTCATTAAAGCCGATAACTCTTAAGTGGAGACAGGAAATTTTGGCGGTTCACGGTAACCATATAGATTCGTTTACGCCTTATCTTTTCGACTACTACTTTCCTTCCAAATTATTATGGTGGTATTTTCATGGTGGCGGGTAGTAGATAGATTCAAAGAACATCGAGCCTGGCGCTATGTTTGTTTGTTAATGTTAATTAATATAGCGCCATTTTTGCGTAAGAGACGCTTCAAGGGCGCTTTAGAGGTGCGACATTCCAAAAAAATGAGTTTTTAGGCTCTTCTTGAAGAGTTCCTGGTTCTCCATAGATCGCAGCACTGGAGGCAGCTGATTCCACATAGCTGGGCCCGCAAAGCTGAAAGCACGTTCCGCAAACTTGGCGGCTCCAGGTCTCCTTGGTACTACCAGCCTGCAGAGTGCCTCCGATTTAGCTGACCGCAGTGTGAGCCGTCTTCCAGTGATATTGTCTGGGATACAGACTATACCTACTTATACACTATACCTACAATATATCCTTATTACCGATATTTTCTGGTACGACACTGTCTTCCCACACCGAGGGTTCCGGGTTCGATTCCCGGTGAGGTTACAATTTTAATTTTTACGATTTACTCAAGCCTGGGTGTTTTGTGATGTGTTTCGCTTCTATAATTGGGCTTCCTGGCCTATTGATATGTAAAAAAAAAAACATAACATTTAAAAATAACTATGAATGAAAGACAACGTCGTTTATTTCACACAATGACACTTTAATTAAACAAATTAATTAAAACGTTTTCGATGCTTACTCTCATCATCTTCAGTAATATAACATACCATATACAGTAATATACAGTATATTACTGAAGATGATGCAGTAAGCATCGAAAACGTTTTAATTAATTTCTTTAATTAAAGTGTCATTGTGTGAAGTAAACAACGTTGTGTTTTATTCATAGTTATTTACAATGAACTTCCACAATATTAATCACGAAAATTTCGAAATATTATTTTAAAATATTTTCTAATTTGGATATATTCGTGCGCCTGGTCGTCTCAAGCACCACATCTCATAAGCATGCTCTGTAATAATTATGAATACAACATAAATGTATGAAAATTATACAAATTTGTCTCGAACGTATGATCGGGCAAAATATAATTGAAAATTCAAAGGGTGAGTGTTAAAGTGGTCGCTCGACTGGAGTTACACTTTTCCCTGAAGAATTTTTTTCGGAATGATACCTGAAATCCTAACCGGTCGGGGGTGGTTTCATTGCCATGGCGACGTTTGCGTGGATTAAATCCTTCGAAATAATAAATGAGTAAGATCTCGTTCGGATTTGATGCCAATATGGTTTCGCACCAGGGGTGTAGCCAGTTGTCGCTAAATATTCTAAAATATTTTTGTACGCGGTAGTAGGTTTTTGAAGATTTTTCTTGAAGGTTCTTGAAGATTGATAAAAGATTTTCCTACAAAAAATATATTGACATTATATTTATTTTTTTGATGTGAATATAACGCATTCTTCTTCATGTGCCCTGTCGGGTCCCCCCGATCATCTGAGAGAAAGTTTCCCTGTCCAGGGCAGCGCGGAACAGCTCTTCCACGCTTCTTATCCCGGTCCACCTTCGGATGTTTCCAAGCCAGGAATGCCGCCTCCTTCCGACCCCTCTGCAACCCTCACTCAATCTTTCCCTTCATGAGGAGCTGAAGGACGGAGTACTTTTCGCCTCTCATTATATAGCCAAAGTATGAAATTTTACGGAGCTTTACTGTGTTGAGTAACTGTCTGTTTGTATTTGCTCTACGTAAAACTTACTAGTCATGTCAGTCCAAGATATCCTTAACATTTTACGATGTATCCACATTTCAAAAGCCTCTAGGCGATTTAGAGTACTCATCTTCATATAAAATCAATTTTATCATTATTCGTTACGACAAATATTGGTTACATGAACAAATTATTTAGTAAATTTCAAAATGGCGGAAATATATTCGTCCTTCTCCGTGAGGCGCGCAGCTGGAGTTTGAGTGAAATGAAAATTTAATGATTTTCTTGTTAAACGACGTAAGGTCTACGACGTAGCATATGGAAAATAATTATTTTTTTTGTGCACATGAGATCAGTTTGAAAATAATAACAATTTTTTTCTTAAAAAAATTCAGTAAGGTTCTATACCTACAAAACTGTCTGTCTGTCTGTTCTCTATACAAATCTATACCATTTGTCCGATTCGATTCAAATTTTGCATACTTATGCTTTAGGACTCGGCGGGTAACATAAGTGACATTTCTAACCTATTATTTTACCCCTTCCCCTCCCCCTGATATATTTTTGATGAAAATCTGTACCGCTTGACCGATCGGACTCAAATTTGGAAACATATTCTTTAGGCTCGGCGGGTAACAATGACAATATTTCCCCCCTATTCTTTCACCCCTTCTCCTCCAACAGATGTATTTTCGATGAGAATCTGTGCCGCTTGACCGATCGGACTGAAAATTTGGAAACTTATTCTTTAAGACTCGTCGGGTAACAGGTGACATTTCCTCCCTCCCCTTTTACCTTTTCCCCTCCCCCTGATATATTTTCGAATATAAATCATAAATCTATACCGTTCGACCGATCGGACACAAAATTTTAAAACTTATTCTTTTGGATCCGGCGGGTAACAAAGGTGACATTTCTTCCTTCCCCTTTTACCCATACCCCTCCCCCTGACACATTTTCGGTGCAAATCTATACCTTTCGAATCGAACCTTTGTTTCCCAACACAAATTTATTTTCAACTTAATCCTTAACCCGTGCAACGCCGAGTACGAATAGCTAGTTTTTAATAAACATAAGTTGAATTTAATCCTAAAATCTAACATACATTGAAGATAATATTATTAGTAAGAAAAACACAAAAGCATAAAGTTATTCGTTTAAAGTTTCATCAACTACATTAGTTTCAACATGTGACTCTGAATGAGTGATGACTCAAATTATTCCTAGCTCTTCAAGTTATTTACTCACTAAATAACCATCATGCCGTTTCCCCGCAGGGCTAGGCAGATAGGATACAGTTTCAAAATCTTCATCTTGGCACATCTCTTTTGCTTCTGCTACATTCATACATCTTCTCGTGCAAGCTCAACATTGCTGAGGTTTTTAACAGGCTCATACTTAAATATTTATAGTATCTAATTGTGCTAAGTCTTTCGCGTTATATTCTTGCTGCCTTCAACTCTCGCCTCATACACTTTCTTAAACCACTCTTTCCTCGTTCAAACGTCCCACATGACCAAACCATCTCAGCGGTTCTTTCTTTATTCTCTCACCACGCTACAGCTAGCATTATATTCACTTCGACTATTGGCCACTTTTCCACAGCATTCAGTCTGCTTTCATTTCTTTTTTACCAAATCCAGGCTTCACTTCCATACATCAGACTCAGCGTCCTAGTTTCAAAGTTAAGACAAAATATTTTTTTTTTGAAACGCCACTCACTTCTTCCGCTTTGTGTCTTCTGGGATATTGTGCCGTGTTTTTACGACCCATCTGGCTGACGTTTCGGATCCCTTTGCAGGGTTCATCATCAGGGCTGATGCGTGACTTTTTTGATGGCCACTCACTTTTTCACCACTACCCCTTATCTAATTACCCATCATCTAATTAATGTGCTTGTATATTTTATCGAAACTAGTAGGGAAATTTAAAAATAAGTAACAGATGTGTATCAAACAAACTCATTAAACAAAATATCTATAAATTGTTACATAGTTATTATAGTTAATGCCCAAAAAATACGTTTTTTTGCATCCTATTGTTTATTGACAATTGAGTCGTCAGGTTAGGTTAGGTTAGGTTAGGTAACAATAGGATATTGACGTGGGCCATTCGTAGTCCCATTTATTTTTTGAAAAAGTAAAAGCGGTGTGTGGCAAGCGGTATCATGGCATCTGTTGTTTATAAACAGGTTTTCAGTCGATTAAACTTTGAGCCGTTAAATCAAAAAAACAGTTAAGTATTTTAACAAAATTAATAGTACCCATACTAAAGTAAAATTTCCCATAATGACTCACAGAATGGGAAATTTTTTTTTTTTTTAAATCCCCCTACAAGGCTCCACCACTGTCGGGGTTGAAATATCCCGTAATTAATAACGGGAGGTTAAGCTTCCCCCGAATCCCTGAAATCAATTGGATATATTTTTCATCGTCGAATTGAGACGAAAAAAATTGAAATGGATATACGATTTTTTGGATGTGAATAATTGTACACTGTATTGAAATGCTCGCGATAAAATTGATTTCACTTTATGCATAAGCAAAGCAATTTAAAGACCAATATTTTTACATTTTTTAAATATTACATTGTCTGTGAAATCGTTTGTTTAAACCCATGTTACATAGTTGTTCTTTCAAAGCTTAAATATTAAACTAATAGGATCCCGTGGTGAAAAGCGGGTATAATATTCAGTTAGTCTGTGATACATATCTGCGCATGAAAAATTCATTGTGAGGCTAGGAGCTTTGCCTAAAGTTGCGTATGCGAATGCTTCGATGTTACGAATCAGTAGAAGAACGGACGATCTTAGGTGACTGAAGACGTCTATAATGAGCATTTATAGAAGAATACTTGGATTGGGTAGATGAATAGAATAAGAAACGAATATTTTCTGACAATATTTTTATATGTATGTTTTAAAAACAAAATTACTGATTAAGATAAATGATAGAAGTCTCACAGAGACGAAGCTTTTTATATGGGAAACATGTATGGAAGCCTTTACACGGTGGTCACAGGAGGCTTATGACTTGTTTTAGCTGGCTTAAGTGATCACCGTTAATTGACCGATTCCACTGTAAGAACATGCAAACGTTATCAAATTTTTTAATATTCTGGGTGTATCTATTTTTTTGTGTCTTATGTCTTTAAGGGATGGTCGTAATTTGGATATTGAATATTGAGGTCACAAATTCTTAATGCGGAGAAATTCGTTGTCGAAAGTCGCTTGATTTTTACAGAATTTATTTTTGCTCCTCGAAACAAGTAGAGTTTATAAATGATTAATTTGACAGTTAGAATTCACCATAGAAACAAGATTAATTCACACAAACAGGTGAGCGCGCGCTACAATTGATTAGTAATGAATTAGCAACAAAGTCATATCTGCAAGTGACGTGCGCACAGTTCTCACCTCACATTAGACCTTTCGAAGAAACATGCTGTTCTATTAAAAATTTACTTTACTACGAAAAACTCGCAGACATAAATATGGGTTAGTGTAATATTATACCATTTCATTAGGAAAGTACACAGTTCAGGAAGAGTTTTTCCTCGATTTGACTAAATCTTAGAAACAAATTGAATAGGCGCAAACAAGTGAGATAAAATATAAATTGAAATGAAGTTGCATACAGAAACGTCGAAAATAAAACATCTAACTAACCATAGGACGAATTTTAAATCAACTTTTTCTTAAGATAAGGACTGTTTAATTAATATTTATTTCCCTGAATCTTTACCAATGCACAGCTTTTTTGCTTGTATGAGCTGCTCGCCACTGTAATGTATGTACAAATAAATAAATGTTTGTGATCAGTAGGACTGCCACACCATGGCAGTTCCATCTGTATACCTTTTGGCAAAGGCCTCCTCCATTCCTCCCTATCTTTTGCTATTCTGGTCCACGCGCCACCTGCTGCAGCCTTAATCTCATCCACCCATCTTCTAGAAGGCCTGCCTCGTTTCCTTTTCTTGTCTCTTGTGAACCAATACATTATTGTTTTCGACCATTTCTCTCTTCCCCTGATTGTATGTCCAGTCCATTTCCATTTAAGCCTTCTGATGGATACTTTAACATTCTTCGTTTTTGTTTGTTCTTTGATTATAGAATTTTGGCAAGATTCTAGCTTTCTTTCGTGCGCTTTAGTGATCGCCCAGGTTTGACAGCCGTAAGTTAGGACAGGCAGAATGCAGGTATCGAAGTGTTTCCTTTTAACGTCTATGCTCATATCTATGTTCTTCACGATTTCTTTTAGACTCCAACATTGCTTCCACGCATTTCCTATTCTAAACACAAAGTTTGGACAGAGATTTTTCTTTTTTTGTGCTCCAAGAATATACAATAACCTGCCATTAGACGTAAAGGGTCTTAAGGTGTTAAAAGAATTCAAACATAAAATAACAAGGTGGCTCTTTGGTGTGGGTAGGACAAAAAATGAGACCAATGTGTCATCCATATTAATATAGTCAATACAGTCCATATTAATATAGTCACAAAATTGTTTTGCAATGAAATTAAAGCTGTCATGTATGACACATTGCTTTCATTTTGTAGTCTGCCTACATTTGGTAACCGCTTTGTTGGCTTCTGTTTGAATGATTTTACTCGCTATATACAATGTCTAAATGTATAATTCTTTAATATATAGTCTTTTGTTTGTATTTTATTTCTTACAGACAATATATAAATCTTATTTCTAATATTATATATATATATATGTGTGTGTGTATGTATATGTATATATATGTAGATGTATATGAGTGTATATTTGTATGTATGTGTGTATGTATGTGTGTATATATGTGTATTATATATATTATATCTTGCTAATGTTCAAACTTAAAAAAAAAAAAAAAACTGTACAGGTAGTTGCTTCAGAACAGACATTGTCTAGTGAAGCAACTACCTTCATTTATATGTATAAATAAATTTAAAATAAATAAATAAATAAATAAAATTCTTCTATCTATTTCCTTTGTAGTTAATAAATAAATAAACTTCCAAAACCTCTCGGAACGTTGAAACACTAAAATATTAATTCGATTTAACTCCTTCAGTCCGATGGTCAATATTCTAGTGCCATAACTCACGTCGTACTGGCGATCCGGCTTAACTCAATTAATCACGCGCCCGTGCCGCCGGGCGCCCGGGTGTTGACTGCCGAATAATTGGTCAAAGATGACATTTAGTCAATCACTCTGACCGCAATGGCTGACGTCATCCGGGTATTTCGGTGCACGGATATATCTTATTCAAAAATATGAAAAAAATTGAGAAACCCATCCGCGCTACACTAGAACGCCTCAAAACTATTAATTACGTCAATAATTCTAAAACAAAAACAGGACAATTGCGACTCATCTGAAAACTATATTATACTGTCTTCTTCAAAAATAGCAAAATTATTTTGTGGTGACATTATAAATATAATTAATAAAAATAAATTAGAAAATTTGGAAATAAGAAAAAGTGTTAACAGTAAATTAAATATTATATATAACCAGGTCCTTTTTACAAATAGTTATCTTTTAAATTTATTTTCATGTTACGTAGGTAGGGACTTCGTTATTATTCATTTTCCATATATATATTTTTGTATTTTGACAGTCTGTTCTATGATTTTTGAATTTAATTTGTTAGTATACACTCGAGTACAATTATATGCGTATTGGAGAGAGAAAAAATATGTGTCGGTGGCGATGATAATGATATTATTATATTAATATATAACAACAATAATTATATGACAATTTTATCCTAACGAAGGGACCATGAGCTCTGAAACATGTAGATATTTTTCAATACAACAGTTGTGAAAACAAATTTTATTTTTATTAATTATACTTTATAATGATTTAACATTTAATTTTCACAGATTTAAAATAAGAAGTGACAAATCTACTGAAAAGTACACCGACATAATAAGAAACAACTGTAATCTAATTTTTAAGAAAACAACTGCAATCTAGATAGAATATTTTGAATAATGGATTTTTCAAGGACACAATACTGTATTTTACCCCAAGAGGGACATCTTAATCATTGTGGTGAGGGGGGGGGCACAATGAATTTTGATATCTCTAAAAATAATAAGGCAGTCATCGAGGATTATTAATTTATAATTATTTAATAATATGAACTGATTCGAGAATTTATATAAAAAAAAGCCTTTTTTTCAAATATGTTTTATTATACTTTGTAATACACACACAATATGAGTTATTAAATTACAACTATAGTTTCATTTAATAACTCATATTGTGTGTATTGCAAAGCATAATAAAACATATTTGAAATTATAATGTTGCACCACGAAGTATCTGCCAAATCTTTCAATGATATCAAAGCCTTTTTATTTATAGGACGTATGATTTTGTAAGATATAGATACGTAAAATCTAGAATTGAGTACATTTTAAATTGATTAAAAAAAATCCTCGGTGGCTGCATTCAAAACAATTTTTAAATTTTTTGTTATGACTGCCATTGTTTTAATATTCATTATTAAGATATTTTAAATTAAACACTCACACAATGAATGCTTACAGAACCCTCAACTTTAGGTTAATCTTAAATACTCTGCGACAATTTCACTTTACGAAGGTTTGATATAAGCACTTCAAATTTCATTACGGACCGTTCAAAAATTGCACACCAAAGCCTCCGCCAACCGACGTCCTGAAACGGAAATGAAGTCGATCATCTGTAACTAAATTTTACTCTTAACTGGATTAATTTTACTCTTAACTGGATATAATAGTTCATAATATTCCGTTTTATCGACGAGATTATAACAATTACATTGAAAACGCGCGTTTGGTCCCCTGAATAGGCTCCGCGTCCTTAAACGTGGCCGAATATTGTGGCGCTTAAATCTTCCTCGGCCGCTCAAAGGCTACTTGCGGTTTAATAAAGGATATCTCCTTTGAACGGCGGAGGCAGTGGCTCCAGTCAAAGGATTTTGGAGGCCCCTTTTCGGGCCCTTTTCGGCGGGCGATACGTATCAGAGGTAACGAGTTAGGTACGGAAATAAACGTTCAAAACTTGCTTCTTTGAGAAATATTCTTACGCCCAACCGATCCGCGGCAGAGAGAACAAATTGAAGTTCAAAAAAAAGACGTAAAGATAAGAACCAAATACGCATTTGTTTGAATACTTTTTTTTATCTTTTAAGCATTAAAAACACTCCAGATTGAAGCAGAAAGAGAAAATCTCAAAAGCTCTCTGTTATATTTATGTATAAAAATAAACATGTTTATAATATTTTAAGTTTGTCCAAATTTTTCAGAACAGTACTGGATTTTTGTCACGGGGACATCATTAATCAATCATCAATCAATATATTATAGATGTCTCACAGAGACGAAATGATATTTTTATGGGAAAGTAGGTATAGAGGAAAAATCTCATTACACATATAAAGGATATTGCTAATAAACTCCAAAAAATAAAAAAATAGATGTCTCATTAGTGACATCTGTGGTCATTTAAGGGGAATGACAAAGCTTTGGTTGCCGGCCGCGCTGAGGATCGTTACAACTCATATGTGAAACGTGGCGTATAATGTAAATATATAAAACTTCCAGAAATTAAGTAGACATGGTATTCTATCATGGGTGGAAATGGCGAACGGTGCACTGCAAAGTGATCACTTAAGCCAGCCGCACGATAGGTCGTAAGCCCACAGACTTCTATGCCTATTCTCACATAAAAATATAATTTCGTCTGTGAGACATGTATAATATATTGATTGATGTATTTCTTACATTAAAAATATTAACAGTTTTAAAAATATGTCCACCTGACTCCTAAAATGGTGTATCAATTTAAATTACCGATTTGTATATCGTCACTGACTGATCAAATCTTCATAGCCCTATCGTTTCATAATTATTAATTTATTTGAATACTTTTTTTTATCTCTTTAAACATTAAAAACGCTCCAGATTGAAGCAGAAAGAGAAAATCTCCAAAGATCTCAGTTATATTTATATATAAAAATAAACATGTTTATCTTACATAAAAAAAATTATCAGTTCTAAAAATATGTCTACCGGATTCATAATACCATAAATAAGAGTATGTCTTTGTTAATTATATAGTGGATTTTTGACGGTCCACGTAGAGGCGGCGGCGGTAGCAACACCGTTAAGCGGTCGGTTCGGGTTTTCTGGCCCGGGGTTCAAGCTTCATTCCCAGCCGTTAAATTAGGTTTTTTTAGCCGCGAATTCGAGCGAAATTACGGTTACAGACAGACAGACAGGCAACGAAATTATTTTGTTTGATGATATATTTTTCGTTTATGGTATATTATATATTACTTATTACACTTTCTTCTTTTGTATACACTGTTTACATATTGTATTTTCTTTTACCTTTTACTACTTTCTTTCTTACTTCTTACTACGTACTACATATTAACAATAGTATTTTCTTATGAATTTTTGTATTTATATTGTTAATATTATTTCATTTTCTGTCATGTTATTCATATTTACTTAGTACGCTTTTTTTATGATGCAAATATAAAAATCAGGGCGCATAATATAATTATAAATAAATAAACAAATAGACATATTTTTATTTCTTATGCTCCCAATGGAATCACTCGTGATCATGGAATGTTAACTTATTACTTTTGCGATTACGAATCTATTTTTTTTTTAAACATTGACCTGAATACAGAATACGTATCACAATGTCTTCGAAAAAAGCTTAATTTTTTTTGCTTTAAATACAGATTAACCAGATTAGTAGGCATGTATGTTACCCGCTAAGCCAAGAAGTTATAATAAGTTAGTTTTATTTAATACCTAATTCATTTTATATACAATTATTGTACAAATTAAAAAATAATCAATTTAGTTAATATTGTATTTTATATGCCGCGCATGTTGTTTGCAATAAATTCTTATCAATAGTAAATTTTGTGTAGTTATCGCAACAAATTTTCCATAAATTATTCAATGACGGTGAAGTAATTATTTTTCCGGCAGTAGAAAATAACAATAATTTTACCCAGACAGAACGATTTTCTCTCGTGAGTTTTATAATGTATTTTAATATACACATTTTAGTATCGAAATATCATTTCTTTCAACTGCAGTAGTATATGCGATAAAAAAAATATACAGCGATACCATACACAATACAATCAAGAATTTCCCTACCCCACAGAGCTAATGCTTTATTAAAATAACCTTAATCTTTTCGAACTTAAAACATGCTTATTTATTGTCCTCATTATACGAAAATGGAACCTTTGTTCAAAGCATGAATTTCAAATATCATTTAATACACGAAAGCGTGGCTTAAGCCGCGGGATACTGAAATATTCAGAAAATATTCATTGGGTGTAAAAAAATACATTTTTTATAATAGAAAATTTAAAAACAATCTTCAGAAATAATTTTCAAAAAGAATTTTACGCATGACGCTTGCTTGTTATTCAAAAAATTATCCTTAAATACATATATTAAAATACAATTGTAATTTATCTTTCTCGTACGCTATCTATTATTAGCTTTTTGCAATACTTTTACTGACATAGGTTTCATTTTGATGGAAAATGGTTATCGAGGTCGTCTGGACGATTCCTATGTAGATTTTTTCAAAGAAAATGGAAGTCTTCCGCGTTAGGTGGTGAAATCAATTCTAGGGTGTAAGTTTAACAAGTGAGTACAATAAACTTTATTTACTTATGTTTATTATTACTAAGTGTTTTGTCTAAGAATACATTAACCTGTAAAGTATTCCTAAAATTGTATTTAGTGATTTGCGTTAGTCTGAATAATATTCTCGATTTATTTGATCATTTATTATTTTTCATTATTAATTATTAATTACCCGTAAAAAGTGTATTGTGTAACTATATCATGTTGAAATCATTATTAATTATTAATTAATCGTAAATAAATGTATTGTGTAACTACAACATATTCTATTCATTATTAATTATTAATTAATCGTAAAAAGTGTATTGTTTAACTATATCGTATTCCAATATTCACAAAATATTCATACTTTGTACATTAATGATACTCTACGACCATCTGTTAGAGTCATGACCTGCTGATGGTGTGTTTGTTAAAAGATAAAATAAAATAAGATGTTTACTTAAATAATTGCAGTTAGGTGAACGTTATAAGTTTAAATGGCACCTTTCTAACTGGCTGTATTGGTTTTATAGCCTTATACAAACAAAGGATACATTATATTAATGTTGGACAGAAATGAGACAAAGATTATCTACGGTCAGTGACCTTTATCCCGCGAGATCTAAATTAATATTATTTCAACAGTTCAGATACAAAATAAGGGTTCGACTACCGCGTTTCGAAAGAGTTCATTGACTATTTATATAAACAAACAAATATATCTAAATATACAGAATACGTGTTTATAATATTAAAATAAATTTATACCAGATCTTTGGTAATCTTCACTTTATTTAATGCGACCCTGAGGTGCTCAGTAGACTGGCCAAACTATTTTTGTGTATTTTCTGTATTTTCCAAACTGTATTTTCCCCTTTTTATCAAACAATAATTTCGTTATCTGTCCGTCCGTCCATTTGTCTGTGCCCGTTACTTCGTGTAACGTCCGTAATTTTGTTCGAATTCACGGCTAAAAAAAACGGCCGAGATGGGGCTTGAGCCCCGAACCACCAAACCCAAACCGGCTGATTAACGCATGCCGCTACGGCTGCCTCTCCGTAGACCGCCAAAATGATGCTAGTAGACCGCCAAAATGATACTAGTATATATTTAGAGCATCATTTTGGCGGTCTACGCCGCCAAAATGATGCTCTAAATATATACTAGTTCCGACGTTTT
>JADDOH010007767.1:0-69527 GCA_016648135.1 Agrypnia vestita | reverse complement strand
AAAAAACAGAAACAGTTTCCCGCATCGCGGTGATATATTTCCGCGTGTCCGTCTGCACACCATTGCACTCTCCGCTGCACCTGCGCGCTTCACGGGAGGCGGCCGCTGCATTTACTGTCGGCGCACCTTTCTCCTTCCCCACTAGGAAGTAAGTAGTCAGCGCGGATGACAGCCTAGGGACCGCGCCACGAGCTGAACTTGGCCAGGGACGGACTGGTGTATGTGGCGCGAAGATTCCAAATTAAAGCTGCAATTAACTAATCTAACTAACTTACCGTCAAGCCCTTTTATCCGAAGAATAGAAGACCCCATGGCAAGAAGTTATTAACTAAACATTCGAGTCATTTTGAGATAATTAGACATTTGCATTTCGCCTTTGAAAAATATGTTTTATTGCTAATTCAAGATTAATTTTTATTGATTTATGTCATTAGAATATCAAATAAGTATTTACGAAGTAAAAAAAAACGCATTTATGCACAAAAAATAAAAATATACTAATTTTCCCTAAAAAAATGTAGTTAACAACCATTTTTTCGCCTCTGGAACTCATTTTTAATACAATAACACATTTTTAAAATTGGTAAAACACGAACATCAAAAAACACTTCAAATGCTATACGTTTTTACCATCCATTATCCAAAATTACAAAATACCTGTCATGTTAATTAATAATACAAAACATGGTATGCACCATTTTTAAAATGATTGAAAAATAATATAAAAATAGTCTTCAAATAAAAACAAATATATGTCAGAAGTGCCAGAGTAAAATTTATGTTAACCATAAATATTCCAATCAAATTAAAAGGCAAGAATAATGGCATGAACGCGTTATTATTGAAGATAACATGTTCTTCCCATTAGTAACTGATTTGATTTTTATGAAAAAGAGTAGTTAACATGTTCATCCCTATGATTTGAACATGTTCTAATTATTTTTAAGTTCTGAACTTATTTCCAATGGAAAGAGCGAACAAAATTTAGTTTAGAGGGCTTATTAACTCATTTTTGACAAAAATGTTAGTTAACAACTTCTTGCCATGGGGTCTTCAACATATCGAATGACAATTGAACGTAATTATGAAGAAAAGAGCCAGGCCACAATTTTGATAAAAATGAGATATTAATGTCACCGGACAGACTAAGGTCAATTCTATGTTCTACTAAAACCAACCAAGCCGCTTTCATACAAAATTTTTCTGTAATCGCCTTCCGAAATATTTATTGATCGCGAAATCAACATTTTAAAATCTGCAGAAAGCGCCCACGCCACTTAAAACACTTTTAATATGACTATTCCTCAAAAAATATTCACCAGAAAACAGTATTTTAGTTATATATTTAGTAATATTATATAGTTTAAAAAATACATATACACATGGTGATAATAAAAATCCCATATAAATATAAATTGAATTACTAGATATTCATAATACATAGATAAGTAACTTTGGCTATTTTCTACAGTATGCATATTTGACATAATAAGATCAGATGAAAAAACATCAAAATTTCTAAAAATCTACATTTAAATTCACTTTATAGTTATTAGAAATTGGCATATACCTGTATTATTTATAATTTTTTGAAGTAAAGAACATTCTGTGTGTAGATTTGATTATTCCATTTTTGTGCAAAAGTGCTTTTATCTCAGTTTGAGTTTTTTGTGGCTGGCTGCTTTCTGCATAACTACATTCAATTGTTATGGAGTTATGCAATATCAAATTTCGCATTTTTTTCAATATTTCTGACTAACTTTTTATAAGACGTTGAACTATCATCACAGTAACTTATATCGATTACGAAAAAATAATTTATTTCAATACAAGTTAAATAAAATGATAAAAACCCTGCAGAAAATCCAATGTTTTCCAATTAGAATTGGAAGGTTTTTATTTTTTTATTTGACTTGTATAAAGTAAATGAATTTTTCATATTCAATATAAGTTACTGTAATGATGGTCCGAGGGTTTACAAAAAATAATCAGAAATATTGAAAAAAAATGCAAACTTTGATACTGCATAACTCTATAACTATTGGTATTTGGTCATGGCTGGTTGAACATTTTCGACTCATAATCAAGGCAGGAATTCAGTCCTGCGAGGTTATTAATGTTTTCCTAATAACCCTCTTTACACAACTATCATTCCATGAACCTCAATTACTGTTTCCATTATCATGTTAAAGGTCACGTTGAACACATTGTGATGTTAGCCAATGATATAATAAACTGTAGATACGTTACAAGCGTGAAATCTTGGCAACTCAAAAGTAAGGCAACACACTAACACACTAACCATAGATAATTTAAAAATGGTTTATTACGCTTCTGTCCATGCACTACTCCAATATGGAATCATTGGATGGGGAGGGGCGTATAATAACATCATAAACACAGTGAAAGTAATCCAAAGATCAATTATAAAAGTAATATTAAAAAAAAGAAAAACCTTCTCTACACAATTACTTTTCTCTAAATTCCAAGTTCCAAAATTAGAGAATGTTTACAAAAAAACGTCAATTATACAACTAATTAAAGAAAACATAACTGCTAAATTTGAAAAAAACACATCATAAGATTCAAAAATAATTTTAAAATCCCAAAATATAATACCAAACTGTGTCAACAAAACTACATATACTTGGGCATAAAAAACTTCAATAACCTACCTACAGATATTAAGAAAATCGATGACTTACAACAATTAAAGAAAAAATAAACCAACACTTTAGATCGATACAATTTGACAATGCATAACAAGACATATAGCTAAGGAACAAATAAGCCAAATCCAAAATAAACTAATAAAGTGTAAGCCCCTCACCAAGCACATGAGCAAGTCTCATTTTTGGAGAGGCAAAGCAATAAAATAAAATGTATCTAAGTAGATTGTAATAGACAAATGTATTATGATTTAAATGTAGTTTTAATATTAAATAAAAAAAATTAAAAAAAAGGTAATTAATTGCCTTAATTGCATTCGTTATCGAACGGACCTTCTTTGTGATCGGGCGCGAAGCTACGCCGAAAAAAAAGTCCCGGGGGAAAAGGAACAGAGTATCGTACACTATTGCAAGAATGAGTGTATTATTTTAGTCACCGTGACTTCAAATTACTTGATTTTTACGTGATTACTTGATTGTCTCTTTCAATGCAATATTTGCTACAAAAAAAGCCGGCTAGTATATGGGAATAACGTGTTTACATTTAGACTGCCCCAACGAACAAGGCAGTAACTCAATATTTTGGGTATTTGAGTTAGTACCATTTTTAGGTTTAGGCCATGATTGCCTACCTACAGCAAAGACAGCAGTATCTCAAATGCAATATTTAACAGATAAAAATATGAATTTTACAAAACTAGTAAATCAGTTAACCATTTTTCTTCCATGAAATAACGAGGCAGGTAGGAATGTAAATTATAATAAAATATATCAATTACTAGAAAGATCGCCTTAAATATTACCTACACACACAAAAAAAAAATTGAAAAGATTAAAAAAAGAATTAGAAATCCGGTTCGTAACTTAAAAGTGTCCCCCTGAAAATTTCAATCTATTTAAAAATCGATTTATTTGAGTTAGAACCGCTAGAAAATAGACCCACACGGCGCCCGCACGATCCTATTACTATGGAGCCTTACGAGAGCGTTCAGTCGCGTTGCGGGCACCGCACGGTTCCATGTCACAACAGGAGCACGCGTGGATTATATTCTCTTTTCTATGGTTATGGATCGCTCTGACACTGAACTTTTTATTGATGAAGTGGAGAAAAGACCTGTAATATGGGATCTTCAGTGTGAGGATTACTCAAATATGCCAAGAACCAAGCTTGGCAGGAGTTGGTGGAGATATTTGGAAATGGTGGAAAAAGGAGTATTTTAGAGAAGTGGGTATTTATTCACCATGAGTGAATTATATCTCTGATATTCAAAGATTGAGAACGGCACCAGAACTGTCAAACTGACGTTTATTTTCGCGCGCACAAATCGCTTATTAACCGCGGCTGTGTGAACAGATGACACAAATCGCGTGTTTTGAAACGCGATTCTGAAACTGAACGGTTCCCGCTGTGTCTGAACAAGCGCTTACTGCCTCGTTCGTTGGGGCAGTCGATTTATAATACGTCAATGATGTTAGCCACTGAGGTGCAAGAAGAAGACCGCGCGGTCCGCGGACAGCGGTCAGCCCCCGGTGCGGCCCTGGTATTGGCGCTGAATGCGGCCGTAAATAACCGAGCGGAAGGGTGGCGCGGGAGCCCCGTGTTGCGTCAGGCGCGCGGCGAGCTCTGATGAATGCCCTGCAGGAAGTGTTGGGCCAGCCGTTTAGCGGTCAAGCCCGAGCGATCGGTCCGGTGGTTCCAGGAATCGAAGTCCGCGAATTCTTCCGAGCGCTGATAAATCCGCACACATACACATAAAGCATATTTTGATCCACTACTCTGTACTTCGTTTTATATCAGGTGTACCCATAAGTAATCAATTTATTATGTAAGTGGCAACAAAAAAAGAATTTAGGATTAGTGCTAGATTATAATCTAATATTAAGAGTAATAATTTTTCTGAATTCGCCAACCACATCATGGATAATAATCATTATTTTCGTTAATGTAGCATTAAACTTCTCCCTCCCGTCGCGCGTAAAAGTGTTTAGATACTAAAAGAAATTTGAACTCGGGCATTAATTTTGTTTACCAATATTACATTCGCTAAATCTTTTCCCTTTCTCTCAATCTTTCCGTTACAACACCTCATTTTGTCTGCTACTCTGGAAATTGAAGTTATAAAATATAAAATCATATTTAAACTCACACAGAGGTAACATAGTTTATATTTTTCACCCAATTAAATTATAATCGCCAATTATCTCTACGATATTAACGCCATCAATAATACAAAACATAACCCTCTTAAATAACAAATAACGCGAATTTATATTTTACTTCTTTATTCTTAGACAATACTGCAATTTGAAAATCCTTAAAATGATATATCGTGCATTGATTGAATCAATAATACAATACGGAATAATAGGCTGGGGTGGAACTCACCCCATATATCTCAAGCCTCAATTAGAACTCAAAAGATATTAATTAAATTAATGACAAAAAAGCTAGAGACTACCCAAACAACAGGTTTTTAAAGATTTTCCCGGCCTTAATTTACCTTCCCTGTTTAATAAACCGTTTTAAAATAGGACCAAATAAAAATTCTCCACTCCTATCAGACAAAGAGCAAAGCTTATGAGCATGTTATAAAAAATGGATCCAAATTAGGAACAGTACAAAGCTATGCATCTTACATAGCTCCTTGTCTACAACAATTACAACAAAAAAGCAATAAAAAAGGCAACAAATATGAATGGTTAAAATGGTTAAAAAACTTAAATGGTTAAAAAGCCTACAATATGAATAGGCTTGATATGATCATTTTGATCAATTTCAGCTTGTTATTTATATTCTGACCCTTAGAGTAAAGTTGAACAAAGAAATCTAATAGTCATCAATTATCAATGTCGTAATTGAAAACATTTTGACTTTTGAGCCGATCAACAAATCAATAATTATGTTTGTTATAAAACGTTACAAATCGGTAGGTAATAATATTGTGATTACGTCACATCTCACTGACCTGCAATTGAACCAATAGGATCTGTAAGTAAGCATCAACCTTCATATTTGACCGATTTCTTAACGTCGAGGTAAGAAAATACCATCGGCCCAGCCCATTCATGAATTAGATGGAGCAAGTTTGAACCATTATTCAATGCAACTTGTATACAAACAATACTAATTTAAACAAATTAGATAAATCACTTAGAAAGGAGCTCCACATAAAAAATTACCCGTTTTTTATTTTTTTTATTATTTTCATTTATTGGTTTTCTTACAGCCATATAATTAATCAATCTTGAAAAAAAACAATAATTGATATACAGAGTTTTGGACCAATTACAAGAAAACACATATATACAATCGATAAAAAAATAAGAAAAAACATGTCCAATAATGAGTTTGTGTGAGTGTGTGTATTTGTGTGTTTATTTATTTATTTTGTTAGGGAAAAATTAACAGAAAAACAATCTTAAAAATTTTCCACTGAATTTAAAAATTTACTATAACTTACATTAATAGCGAGTGGAGAGGGTGGAGGGGAATGTGGGACGGGAGTAGAAGGGAAGATATAATGTACAAATTAGTTTGGGTGCGGTAGTGTAGATATTGTTTGTTTTATGTTTCTTATTGTTGCGTTGAAAATGTCAATGTGGTGATAGTTTGTGTTAAATGAATTTGTGGATCTGTACATAAAGGAGTTTTGTTTTGAGTTGGTCTTACAAAAGGGGAGATGAAAAGTAGGTGAATGTCTGTTATTGCGAGTTGGGATGTGGTAAGATATTCGTTGAAGAAGTTCCGGACTATCAACTAGATTGTGTGTTATTTTGAATAGCATCACCGCGTCAGCTATGTTTCTTCGACGAGTTAGGGTCTGCATGTTAAAAAACTTCGCAGAGTCTTCATTGCTTATATGAGATCTAAATGAACGGAGGTCTAGGTATCTTAGGAATCTGTTTTGGACGCTTTCAATTCTATTTTCGTGTACTGCATAACCTGGATTCCACACCTGAGATGCATATTCTAAAATACTACGAAGTATGAGAAATAAAGTGTCTTTTACCAATGAAAAAAATATATCTGTCTCCTCCCGGTATGTGCGTTATAAATTAAAATTAATGAATTTTGTGTTCTTCACTAATCAGTCTGCCTTGACACACAATTCTCTGCTCATTCATATTCATACATATTTGCATGTGATGAATGCTTCTATTTGACAAAGCCTTTTTATTATTTATTGTTAGTTAAATGAATATACAATGTTTGTGGGGTAAAAAGCAAAGGCAGTAATATCCAAAAAAAAAATATTGCAATCATCGAGGTTCACTAGTTTATAATGTACAGAATTTGAGATTTTATAGGAAACAAAGCTTATTAATTTATAGGACACATGATTTTTGAAGGTATAGCAGATACATAAAATCTAGAATTCGGTACATTTTAAATTAGTGATCCTCGGTGACTCATTTCAAAACATTTTTTTAATTTATTGGATACTCCTACCTTTGCTTTTACACCTCACATATTATGTATATTTCTCAAATACCAGATTGAACTCATTTTCACTGTATTCAGTCTACTTTAGTTCATATTTAAGTTAAGTAGTAAAATATTTCATTTCGATTCTTACAATAACTGACTGTCGTACCAATTTTAAAATAGACAATGACCGTCATATTTTAATTTCTGTTTTATAACGTAGAAAGATTCGTCATTTATGTCAAGATTAACTTAACATAATGACACTTTTGACGAATCGTAATTAAGGATAATCACTTCGTTTTATGAACAGTCTATCTCCTCCCCAACACAGGTCTTTTTATTTGTTTATTGAAGAGTCTATCTCCTCCCCAACACAAGTCTTACATTGTTTATTTCCTTTATGCCACTAGTATGTCCGTTGTAGAGTTCAACACTTGTCTCCAGGAATCTATGCGGTTCTCTATTTGTTCTCAGTACCTATATCCCGTCTTATACTATTTCTCGCTCTAGTTTATTATTCTTCTCCTTCTTTTTCTACCCCTTATTCTAATGGGTCGGGGTCCCTGCACCGCATGGGAGGTTCCAACTTTTCCTATCTTGGGCTGCGCTCTCCACGTCAGCCCAATTTAATTGCAACCTCGCTTCGCAGCAGTCCTCCAACTGTTTCCGCCAGCTCCTCCTAGGACGGACCCTTAGTCTTTTGCTCTTCGGCGCTCTAGTTTATATGAAATAAAAATCTAATATGCAACTCATTGACGAAATGTGATTCATTTGAATAAGGCCAATTGAATTCGGCAAAGGAGTGGTCTCAAATCTGTGTACGGGCGTGTTGTGTATTGTCATTCGAGCTGCAAATGATTTGACAATATCTCGATGACACATGTAGGCTTGATTCGTCAACATTTAGGTTGATTATTAAATTTATTTAAAATTCAAAGTATTATTTTCAATGCACGTATTTCGTGTTCGTCCTATGACGGGTTTTAAACACTAGTTGATGCACATTCGTGTAGACTTTTTATGTAAATATATTATGTCCTTCTGTCCGTTAATTTATTTTATGTAATTTAAAGGTTGCGGTACACCATCATGGTCAACCTACAACCCCTGATGATGAAAGAAACTGTTCCTTTCGAAACTATAGTAATAAAAAAATAACTAACGTGCGTGCAGTATTAAGTTTAGATCAGTGAAAACTACACAGTATAAAATTATAAAGAGATTAATTAAACCCGTTCTCTAGGAAGAATGTCTCCACTTGCGATTTATTCTTGCGTAATTGAATACCCTAGTAAAAACGCATTTTTTACAACATATTTTATTTATATATTTTTTTAATTTCGTCCAAACCGAGTAATTTTAGGAAAAAACGTATTTCTTTAATAAAGTGTGACTTATTTACTAAAACATTATAAGAACCAGCCTTGGCATCAGACCAAGAAATTGACGTTAATTCATGTCAATTATACTTTGATGGTTTGTGGTGAAAAGAAATAGAATATTTGAACAGAATATTTCGTTTGATTTTTTTACAACGATTTCGTATATTTTCCAAGAATTTTTCTAAGTACTCGCAGCTCTAGACGCTCGGGAAGCGACAAACTCGACAAATACCACTTTCTAGAGATAAAAATGTTGTGATTCATGTGCATGTTCTCCGTTGAGTACGCGGGCGCATTGACGTGATGGGCTTTTCATACGAAAGCGGTCTCAGACTCAAACCTCTCGAGCGCCGGAAGTGTAATAGTTAATTCACGTTATTAATATCAATCAACTTGATTGCCTGAGAGAAGACGCAAAATAGTTTTAATATGTCATTGTTGCTGTAGCAAAAAAAATAATTGAGTTTATTAAAATCTCACATAGCAATGGTATTTGTGTAAAAAAGTTACATTCTCACACGCAGTGTGTTAATCGTTAACCGTTTCAATTAATGTACATTTCGGTCTATCAAATCACACAATTTTAAATTGTACCGTCGTACGAAGAAGTAAAACGAGGGCAGCGAGACGAAGTCGTCGGCCCATGATGCATTTGGGTTGCGAATTATGCGTTTATTTTTATAGGAGTCTGTATGAAATGTTCAGAATATTTTGAGTTTGTTCAAATCTTTCAGAACAGTGCTGGATTTATGTCACAGAGACATTATAAAGTATATTGCTCTCAAAATTCCGTAAAATCAATTGTAGATTTTCTCATTAGCGACATCTGTGGGGATTTAGGGGAATTAAAATGGCTTTGTACAGGCCGCATGGAAAGGCGGTTACAACTCATATGTGAAAGCTTTCCACGCAATTTGAACATATATACAACTTCCAAAAAATGAATAAGCATGGTATATTCTATCATGGGTGGAAATGGCGAATGTTACATTGTGTAAAGTGATCACTTAAGCCAACCATAAGATAGGTCATAAGTCCTATGTACACCCAAATGACTTCTATACCTACTTTCCCATAAGAAATACAGTTTCGTCTCTGTGAGATATCTATAATATACGTTAATTGTATGAAATGTATTTGAATTTTGAACGTCGAAGTGGTATCGTGGACCAAATTAATTAATCAATTAGAAAGACATGGAGAAAAATCCAAGCCACGAAAAAATATTAGGCTGCTACCGGGATTTGAACCACGGATCTCCTCCTGCCCGGGGCAGGCGCGTTATCCAATTACGCTATACGGCATTGTACATTTCCGTGAATACATCGACCTTATCTGTAAGTCTCATTTATCGATTGATTAACATTTGTTATCCATTTTTAGAGCAATCCACGAAAGACACACAGCAAAATCAAATCCACGAAAAATTTTTGGCTGCTACCGGGATTCGATCCACGGATCTTCTCCTATCCGGGGCAGGCGCGTTACGGACACTCGCTGAAAAAATACTAGAGCGGCTTGAAGCATTTTTGAGATGTGGATCTACAGGCGACTTCTAAAAATAAGCATGATAATAGTTTTTCGAAATTTTCTTGCGTAACTTGGTGAAAGATGGGTGTGTGGGCGTGGTCACAATTTAAACTTAATTATTAATTATTATAAAATCCAGTGATTGTGTTCTCAGAATATACATATAAAAATATTGTTATAAGCCTTTGCATTTGTCTTTGCGTAACTTTATTGTTAATTTTGTAAGACATTGATGATGTCCTTTATTTGTTTTACGTTTTGAATCTGTTATAGAAACATCCACAGCTTGCAAGCTTGATTCTATAAAGACCGTAATCATCATCACTCGTCATCACTCTTGGCTCTACAACCCCTGGTGGGTCTTGGCTTCCTCAAGAGTCTTCCTTCACTCATCTCGGCTTAGTGCCAGCTCTCTCCAGTTCAGGAACTCCAAGGCAGATATGTCTTTGAGGACGTTGTCGCTCCATCTAAATTTTGGCCTTCCTAAGCTCCTTAAGGATCATAATATTTTAGTGAATAACGTGTCCAAAGATACAAAGGTGCTGCAGGATCGCAGCTCAAGATAGAGATGGCTGAAGAAAGGCTGTAATCTCGGCCATCAAGCTTTAAGTATTTAGAGATTGTGGAAGAATGGACGAGGAAGTAATTAAACTGATATTTATTGATAGAACACGTAATAACAGACCTTAATCAACAATTCATAAATCGGTAATTTCTAAATCGCAAATGGATTCTCTAATAATTTTATTTTATTACTGACTATTATTACAGCTATTACTTGACTAGGAAGACACTATAAGGAAGAGATTAAAAGGAAGAATGACGTGGCAACACTTGCATACCATATGTGGGTTGTAAAAGCAAAGGCAGGAATATCCAAAAAATTAAAAAAATGTTTTGAATGCAGTCACCGAGGATAGCTCAAATAGTATATGCTCTCGTGCAGATTATTCTCTAAGTTAGGTCCACGCCTGGCTCATTCCTTATCCACCCCATTCACTCTATAAGGTCCCCATCTCGTTCGCACTCTGAGGCTGCAAACAGTGCGTCTAGGGTATATATCGGATTTGTACTTACTTTTGGCAGCTCCTCTGGCTCAGGACTGCGGGAGCCGTTGCGGGTAGCTAACTTCTACGGAATGAAGCACTCTTGTGTCATGTGTACAATTTACAAGGAGTTTATTCAAGATAGTTACAAAGGTAAATTGGATGATGCTAATATATGGTTAGTTAAAGAGGTTGCTGTAAACGCGGATTGAGGTAAGTACATATCTGTACGCGCGGGTCTAAACGTCGATCGTGTAACAATTCGAGAAGTCGCGACGCGTTACCCGGGTCTAGCGGTGTTGGCGGTCGAGCAGGCGGAACGGGAGTGTTGGTCTTCCCGCCCGCCGCCTGTAGGTCCGTTGGTCCCCCTGAACGCCAGATGCCGCCCGTGTGGTGGAATCCGCTATCTCCCATCTCTTTTATTCAATCCGACAGGCATCTAGATACATCTCAATTTACTATCAAACACTATGTGATATATAACGGAGGACACAGTTGACGTATTCTCAGTGTATTAAATTGTTGTCAAATGTTTGCATTAACCTCGTGTTATCGTGGTATAAAGCATTTTTTTTCTGTTCTTATTATTTTTTTCGATATACGGAGCATTAAATCGTGAATTTTAAAGATTTAAAGATAAATTCTGCTGTTTCTTTGATTTACGTAATCCTTTAAAAACATTATATGTGGGGTGAAAAAGCAAACGTAGCAATATCCAAAAAAATAAAATAATGTTTTGAACGCAGTCACCGAGGATTAATAATTTAAAATGTAACAAATTCTAGATTTTATGTATATATTATCCCTTCCAAAATTATGTTTCCTAAAAGCTCTACACCCTGCCGTCCTGAATCTATAATGTATTCACAAACAAATTATTATACCTATTTTTTATATCTTATTTACTTCACACGTCCTTTTCTAAATTATGTTACTGCTAAAACCTTAAAAAAACTGTTAATACTATATTCTCAATTTCTGCTATAACTTTTTACTTTACTATAATACTACTATTTTGATTTTTTGTATATACTATTATGTAATAGCTAGGTACTTTTTGTACCGTATATTGAAATAAATAAATAAAATCTCGAATTCAGTGCATTATAAAGTAGTGAGTAATCCTCGATGACTGCTTTCATTTTTTTTTTGTATATTGCTACCTTTGCTATTATAGCCTTCATAATTTATATAATCAATAATTTAATGTAAAAAATGCAAAAAATGCAAGATGTACCTCCTATTTTCAGGTAAAAAATATCACAATAAGATTCTAAAATAAAGTACATGGGACTTATTTCATATGTATTCATTTCTATGACAAATGTCAACAAAAATGTGAATATTTCTATCATCATAGCGGAAATATTGGCTTTAATTTAGTATTTGGATACTTTGTATGAAGAAATTACTAGAAAGGTGTGAAATAAATTGATCTCTGCCATTATTTAAAGAAATATTGGTATTTATTTTTAATAATATTCATTGCGTCATAATTAACGAAGTGTACAATGTTATATAATAGCCGTCAAGACGTTACTATTACGAACCAATGGGATTATTTCATAAAACTAGGTAAACATATTTATGAAGCAATGAGCATAAACTTTCGTACAAAACAGAAGAATCTTAATTCTATGTTGCGTTAATAGTCGGCGCGTTTTTATTGATCGATTAATTTTATATTTCGATTTACTTTCGCCGTAATTTTTTTTATTCCATTAATATCAACGCGCAATTTTCGTTCACTTATAGTACTGATTATAGACTATAAAAAAGTTTAAACAACCTTTTATAAATATTTTATAAAAGGTAAAATTAAAATGTCAATGCTCTATATGTTCAATAAAAAAAGTAAAAGTAAATAGAGAAGGTATTATATAGTGAGATAAATATTGTAAAATGAATTAAATGAAAAATACGAAAGAAATTTATATACCTACACTAGCAAATGATTTTTTTTAGTGTTTTAATTTATTCATTTTTATTGCTACAATAAAAATTAACTGTGAACCCCACTTACAGTAGCGAAACACTTAGGCCTGGTGAAATCACATATTATATTGTGACCTCACCAGGAATAGGGCCTGGATCCCTCTTTTTGAGTATCCAGCATCACGCCAACAGAACTACAAGGGCTGCCCGGAAAAAAGTTTGTTAACTTATAGATTGTAGATAAAACTCTTGTCTGGAGTGTGCTGATGTATAGCAGCCAAACATGGACCATCGGCCAGAGCATGTCCGGGAGGCTAGCGGCTTTTGAGATGTGGTGCTACAGGCATATGGCGAGGATCCATTGGTCTGAACACATCCGAAACGACGAGGTGTTGAGCAGGGTGGGCGAAAAGAGGCGGCAGAATCGCCCAACAGCGATCAATTTGGATAGGCCATAATATAAGGCATCCCGGCCTGCTTTCAACCATCGTCGAGGAAAATGTTGAAGGCAACAATCGTAGAGGCCGCCCGAGATTAATCTACGTAGACCAGATTATCGGCGATTATATGCGCTGTAGCACCTACCAAGAAATGAAGAGGCTGGCAGGTGACAGAGAGGAGTGGAGAAAGCGAGTGCTTATTGCAGATCAATCCTAGGATTGCGACCCAAAAAAAAAACTTGTAGAATAAAATTAATAATGAGCCCTAAAATTTAATCGAGTATGATATAAACGTAAGAATGTCTATAGGCTGCAATTGACTCTATTATCACACCGATGAAAATACCAGTGGAAGCGAACTAGAGACCGAGAAAAAGATGGGCTAACTGTGTAGTAAGTCGGTGAAGGGTAGTTGTGGAGGAGGGGGTGAAAACGTGCGTGGGGTGTAGCACCGTAGAAAATAAAGAAGAAATCACAAATATAATTATTGCAATGCGAAACTCATGGGATCCAAGGCCAGCGATACAAACACACATGTCTCGCGACAGTATGAGGAGTCCGCGACCGTTTTTGATGAAATGGAGCATGCTTGACATTATCGTAAGCATGCATTACATGCTTGAATGCTCGTCAGTCAAGTAATTTAAGTTTCCTTCTTACAGGTCTTGAAGAATATATTCAAGTTAGATTTCACGGGAGAAATATATATTATTAAATGCCAGCTGTAAAACTCGTTCAAGTGAATAATAGAAAATATTAATAAAAAGAAAACGCTTTGAAAAAAACATTATTTATTGAATAATCAAACGTATACTTAAAATTAAAATTGGAAGTATAGACATTTATAAAAAAAATTAAAATACCTACATATATATAATTAGAAACTAATGTTAAAGGAAATTTAACCATTTGCAAAAAGGATTTAGTTATTTATATTGTTTAATTTGCTATTAACACTTTTTATTTTACTAAAATTACTAATTAATCTGACCATGAACCTTTGTTACTTTTGAGTCAAATTCTTGTTAATATCAAAAGAATGGTTTGTTTTCAAAAGTTGATTAGAAAATCTAGAAGAATCTAAAAATTTAGAAGAGTCTTAAAATCTCCTTAATTCTATTATAATATGAGAGTTTTTAGAAATTTTAGCTATATACAAATTATTGCATTTGTTACAAATTAATTTATAAAACCCTGTTTCAAAAAATAAAAATTAAAAATACTTGATAGTTTTTTTAGCCCGTTTGTGATCTTTTAGGTTTGTTTACTCTGAATGCAAATGACGATAAATATTTTGTATTGTGAATACGTTTGAGATAAATATATTATACTAGTTGTTCGTACCCGGCGTCGCACGGGTAAAGGATTAAGTTGAAAATAAATTTAAGGGGGGAAACAAAGGTTTGATTCGAACGGTATAGATTTGCGTCGAAAATGTATCAGGGGGAGGGGAAAAAGTAAAAGGGGAGGGAGGAAATGTCACCTATGTTACCCGCCGAGTCCTAAGGAATAAGTTTGCAAATTTTGAGTCCGATCGGTCAAACGGTACAGATTTTCATCGAAAATGTATCAGGGGAGAAGAAGTGGTAAAAGAATATGGGGGAAATGTCACTTATGTTGCCCGCAGAGTCCTAAAGAATTAGTTTCCAAATTTGAGTCCAATTGGTCGAACGGTACGGATTTGCATCGAATATATATTAGGGGAGGGGAAGGGGTAAAATAATAAGGGAAAATTTCGCCTATGTTACCCTTTGGGTCCTAAAGTAAAAGTATGTAAAATTTGAATCGAATCGGACAAACGGTGTAGATTTGTATAGAGACAGACAAACATTGAGTTTTATAGGTATAGATTTAAAATGCCTAATTTGCATTCTACCGAGTATTTTATTTTGGCAACGCGGTGTATTTCAAAATTAGAATATGTTATAGGTTAATATAAGTTAAACTCAATGAGTGATAATGGAGGGTTTTGAAATACTGAGATTTAACATTCAAAATGTGATATTAAAATTATAGAAAATGTTCAAATTAACTCAGAGATTTTCCACTAAATAACTTTCAATAAACACAGAATTACTTTTAAAATATGTTGTACATGTTTTGCATATATTTTAATAAAAAATGGTTAAAAAATAATATTGTACCCAAATATGTTAGTGTCAAAATCAAAAATAATAACGGCAAAATAGCCTTAAAAGTTTTAATAAGTGCACAATATCAATGGATTAAAGAAGAAATCAAAACATTCGTCATAATTCGGAATAATATTAAAATGCATTTAAAATTATTACATACCGAATAAGTGCATATTTTGCATCCTGTAGAATGGGACCTCTTGATGATTAATAAATCATATTGTGTGTGTGTATTACATAGTAAAGTAAAGCATATTTTAAATTATAATGTTGCACCACGAAGTATCTGCCAAATATTTCAATGACGGAATTACTTATTGATGAATTCACTTACTGATTTTGACCAGGAATAAAGATGGAAAAATATGAATATACCTATTCATAACTCATTTGGTTGGAAAGAGAAGGAAGAGGCCTATATCCAGCAGTGGAGAGACGAAGGCTGATGAAGAAGAAGAAGAAGATAACCCATTTGGGACGATATAATAAAGTAATTGTTAAGTTAACAATTGTTGTTTGTTGATTTGGCTAAGTTAACAGATCAGCTAGATGGTGCTAATTAAAAGAGAGTTGGTGCAGTTTCCGAATCTTCTCCCTCCCACGCAAAAACACTGAGAATTTATCTCAGGAGATGAAACGCATCACGTCATCTGTGAGTAAATAATATTATAAAATTAACTCCATTAGACAATTGCCCATTCTTTTATACATGTATTTAAATGAAAGTAAGCCGACAACAATTGAATGGACATATAAAGAAAGATGACACATCTAATTATACAATATCGCGTCATCAAAAAATGACATGCAAATTATACAATCTCTAGGCTTATAACCAGTGGCGTATTTATTAAAAATTTGACTTCTTTGCAAAGTAATTGGACCTTCGGTTTACTTTATTGTACATAAGATATAAGAATATTCAGAACTTCGATGTTTTATCCATTAACATAGAACAAGAAGCATGACTTTTATTTAAACATATATTTGGAAAAAAATCCAAATTAAATGTTCATCTGGCAGAAAATTATGAAATACTGAAATAAGATAAAGTCTTGAAATAGAACCATTACTGACGTTTATCTAGAAATCATAGTTACGGTGGCTGGGACGTATCTTGCGGATGCCGGCAGATAGACTGCCAAAGCGGATATTCCTGGCAAGACCAGAAGGCAGAAGACCGAGGGGCCGCCCTAGGAGGAGCTGGCGGTAACAGTTGGAGGACTGCTGCGAAGCGAGGTTGCAACTAAATTGGGCTGACGTGGAGAGCGAAGCCCGAGACAGGAAAAGTTGGAACCGAAAAAACGAAATTAATCGGCCAGAGATGGAGCTTGAATCCCCGGGACAGCAAACCCGAAGGCGATGACGATAGCCATGTTGCCACCACCGCATGTGCGTTACCCGTCAAAAATACAGTACAAATAGGACTTTGTACCTATAAAAAGATTAAAAGGCGCGCAATATATTTTGTAAAATATATTTTCTTGAAGTACACTGTCACTGTAAACATTTTTTCTGAGACCGGTGACATCTCCGATATGGTGTAGTGGCTAAGATACCTGACATTCACCCAGGACATTCGGGTTCGATTTCCGGTAACGGAAAAAAAATTCTCGTCTTATTTTTGATTTGATTTTGTTGTCTATTTTATTTATAATATTAATTATTTAATTGTGCTATCACTAGAATGATACTTTCATCAAAGTATCACGTTTAGTTTTGCGCAAAATCGCCAGGGTTGAAAATAGTACCATCAACTGCCGGCAGGCGAAATATTAATAAAAAATGTTCAAATATTTTGATAAAAGTCGTTATTACTATTTCATGGGTGTCGGCTATAAATAAGTAAATATTATTCTTTAGAAAAAGGCAAGCATAAAAAAAATAACCCATAAAAACCAAGTTTTTATTATAATCCCTTTCTTTGTAAAATATAACAACAATTAAAGACGAATTAAAACATATAACATAACACTAAACTTACAGTAATTTAAAATATTTCTAAAATGTCAGATGTTTTGAGCTTTGATAAGACACTTCATGCTTTGAAGATTAAATTCTAAAAACATTTGTCAGTCAATTTAGATTTTCGACATTCGTAGTGAAGTACCTATTAAGCATACCGACGGAGTAATTAAAATTTACACACTTTTCGAATGATTCCAATTTGAAAAAACCAATAAAAATTTTAAAAGTCCGAAATTATACTATAATTATTAATTTTTTTTAACGAAAATTTGATAGATCTTCTTGATCGTCGTCACGAGTCTACTTGCCAAGTTTCAGCTCGATTGGATCACGGGAAAGGGGTCAAAAATCGATCCAAAGTTTTTGTTGACGCCAAGCAAGCGACGCCACGAGTTATAAAGGGAGTAAAAAGTATGCATTTTTGACGGATTACTCGTCTTCTTATTAAATAAAAAAATAAAAAAATTGTATTGTGCTGACCCTAACATTGATGCTGATATTCTTGCAGACACCTTATCTTCGTTCAAAAACTCACTCATACACAACATCCATTTTCTAAACGACGACATGAACCTATAGATCCATTAAATACTAATCGCACTACACTCAAACACAAATATATAATATACATAAATGTACATGTGAAATATAATTAATTACAAAAATACATGTTACTAGAGCGTGCCGAAGACACTTGTAATTGGGATAATGGGCATAGTCTTCACTATAATGTTTATTATCTGAGTGTCATGTACCCATTATCCTGTTAGTGTCTCTAATAAATAAATAAATAAAAAATAAAAAAAAATCCAAAATTATTCCCTCATAAATGGTTACACTGAATTCATACTTGGCTTTCCTGAGAGGAATTGATATTATGAACGAAATTAGGTGGTTGTTCGATCGCACGTTGAAGGAGAGCATAAAGATATATGGGTGTAATTTTTACTGTACAACATTTCGTGAGCTACTCAGCCCCCGTGGCTCTCAGATAAAGCTGGTTACGCCAATGCCTCGATGGTATTGTTTTAAATGAGTGTTGTAACAGTTCTGATGTATGTGGGTATACCTCGTGCGTTTTATAATAATTTTAGATAAGTGCATACATTAGCCGAGTCGGTAAAACAGATGCCCGCCAGAGCGTTTCAAGCGGTCAGTCTGTGAACTAAATACGGTGCGTATCAGGAGCACAGCGTATATTTCAGCTTTTTCGTTCTCAAAATATTGTGATACTTATGCACATAACGTGACGGTCTCGTGGGTAGAGCGTGCACTGCTAATTGAAATTATATAAATCATACATATCTTCTGGTTTGAGTTTTCTGGGATGAGAATATCCCAGAAAACGACAGAAGTCGTGTTTCTAGGACCATTGTAGAATACATTAGGGGTAATGTGTTACATTTGATCAACAAAAAATATTTTACAATCAGTCAATTAGTTTTCTTATACTGTATGTTTTAATAGAGGCTGTTTTTTAAAAATGAATCAATTTTTGGCATGGTTTTTTCAACCATGTTTTTCTACATAGTTGACACATTTTTAAGCAACAAATTAATTAATTAAATTAAAGGAATGGTTGTTATTATTTTAAAATAGGGAAAGATAAATAGTACTCCAGCAGAAGTTGACGAATGAACTAATTATGAATTTAAATTTATTTGTAGCATTGTCGATAGATTAATGAAAGAATCGCTAAGAAGGTTTTAAGGAGGAAAACAATCTTTGTACAAGATCTTGGAAGGCCTCTATCAATTGAATTGATTAAATTATTTAAATCCAATAAAATATGGAGTTACGTATAATGCATCCCAGATATTTATTACTTCATTTCTTCAATGAGATAAATTTAATAATATTTTATAATATAATTTGTTTTCCCTTGCGAATAAGAAATAATAATTGGTTTTTCAATGATGACAATCCTAATGGAATGCTATAAAAATATACTTTTTAAAAAAAAAATGTGTATTTTGTGAAAAGCCATTCGATTCCTTTAATGGTAACAAAAATTTTATGAATATTCAAACATCTTCTATTACGTCCCCTCTTCTGCGCTTAATGACCACGCCCATACATCCATCCACCCGACTCTAATCTCCATCCCACTCCTCACGTCTTATTTTAGTCTTAAGTTTAGTATTAGTAACATTACTGAAGATGATGCGTTAATGCGTTATAGCTAGACCTCATTCAAAAGAATGTGCGCAAAAAATATGTGTCTTGTTACGATGCAAAAGAAATGTTTCTAGTAAGTAAGTAACCTTTCTTAAACTAAAAAATATATATTTATTTGGAATATCATATTGAGGATTGTAATACGGGATTGCCTGGTAACTTTCCCACCGTTTTCTTCTTACCGGACAAAGCTAGGGAATGGTCTTTTGATTGTGGTCGACCTATAGTGAAAGTAAACAGAGATATCATTTTTAATATAATTTACATTTTTTTATCTGGTTTTAATCTTTCAGTGCTAAAATTCTCAACTGCAATGACGCTAAAATTAACGAAATTGTCAGCAATAGAAATCAAAATGACAGACATGACAACTTTACTGTATATTGTTTAAAAATGTCCTTAGATTTTCACGGCCGTTCAGAATCTTCTGTGTATAGTTTTATGGGATATTCTGCCGTGTATATTTGACCTCTCTGGCCAACGTTTCGGATCCCATTGCAGGGAAAACTATACACGGAAGATGTATATTGTTTGTTTACGACATTTTTTATGGTTAATAAAATACTAGTGGGAGCTAATCAAAAACATAATAATTTACATGTTTAAAACAGACTTCCCGGAAATCAGATTATACTCAATTAATAAAATAAAAGCTTTAGCAAACAACTGGCTTACCTCCAAAGGTAGAACAGCAACTGAAAATTTACTTACTGTAATTGCATAATAATGTCTTCAAATAAAAATATATACCTATATAAATAAATAAATTAATTAAGGAAAATAAAAAATAATCTTAAACAAAACTTTAACCCTTTTTACATCAAACAATTATTCTACACATATTTACACTTGGACTTATGACTCACTCAACTTTCACTAACATTCCACTTGATACTTTGTAGATACATAATTACTACCTTATGAAAATAAATACTACTGACGAATTCGAAAAATATTATAATTGTGTTCTATAACGCCACTCTGGGACAGGCGTAGCCTAGTAGAGTGGCATAATCCACAAATTAAACAACAACAAAAAAAATGTGTAATTTATCTTATGTTTTATTGTTAAATTAGTATTAAATACCTTTATTTGTAAACAAGGATTTAAAAAAAAAAAAAGGATAGATACCTACTAAGGCCCTTCATGGACCGTATCGTTAAATATCATATTTAATTTATCGAAAGTGAAACGATCCGCCACCCTATCAACCTCGAGGCTTTCGAGGTTGCTCTCGTGCGCCGCTTTTAAGGAGTTGTGGCATTATGAGAAATATGTACAGCCTTCCGCCGCAGGGAGGCTGCATTGATAAATCGATTTCAATCTGCACGATATGTTATCCTTGCTTCGCACATGTACAACGTGCACGGATAGTGAATGTCGAAGTGCACGCACAGCACACGGCTCGCTTTCAAACACACCTGCTAGATTAAATAATCCACTTCTGGGTGGACTTTTCTGGGCAATTCTGCCGGGCAAGCAGAAAACTCCGACAGAAGATAAGTGAACCTATAAAACCATTAGGTTTTTGAAAACTACGAGTACACTTATTTAAAAACTGGGGTGGTACTGTTAACATTAAAATTGATTTATTTGCCTATCAAAACATCATTTTTGTTTTCATGTTTCTTATAAGAAAATAATCACATTTTAGAAGGTATATTTTTGCATTTAATTTAAAGAAAAATGTATCAAAAGCAAATGCATCATATTATTAATATTTTTAATATTTAAAGCATTAACTTTGTGGTCAGATATTTTAAAAAAGTATTAATTATGTAAGCATATAACCACTAAAAATTCATTTTTTGTCTACTGGTTTCGAGACATAACCCGTCTCTTTGTCAGGACAACCACTAGCATAGTATTTTTAACACACCAACACCTTCACCTTCACGAATAATACATGAGATGCCTTAATTATAATAACTTCTCCGAATTTTCGAATCATCTATTAGAGTCCAATCACAACTTTGATATAGAAACAGGGGTAAAAATATTAAATAATAATAATAAAGGATTAAAACTTAATAATATAGATTTTTTAATATTCGTTAAGCCATTAAAACATTCATCTAATTAACAACCAAATAAATAAAGTTTGATTTAAAATTATCAGGTAAAACACTCCCTATAGACCCCACCCCGTCACCCTCTCACTTCTCCTCAAATTATTAATCCGTTTTGATAAGAAACTTAGTGCATGTTAGCCTTTAGTTAGAGTAACACGCATGTGAAGAGTATTCTGCGAAGGTGTTGGTGTGTAGATAATGATTTTTTATAATTGATTTAAGTTACTGTTATGATAGTTCAATTTTTAGCAAAAAAATAAGTCAGAAATATTTTTAAAAAATGCAAACTTCTCTTTTTCCCCATAACTGTTGATTAGGTCATGGTTGCTTGAACATGTTCGACTCATTATCAAGGCAGGAATGCACCTGTAAAATTTTCTTACCAGCTACGAGACACCTGTATATGCAGGTGAATATTTCGGTCGCCATCTACAGAAAAATTGTCTGTTTTGCTTGCCCAACGTAACTTGGCGGGCGGTGACTTTGGAACTAAAACCCGCTCCGCCCGCACCCGGCGGTAACCCCTCGCCCTGTCATTCAGTACAATTTTGTATTTGCTCGGGAGCTGTGATATCTCGATTACTAAATATACACTGAATTATTATGTCCAAAACATCCTAAACAGTCGGGGATGGTGCAAGAACAATTGCCAATGAAGTATTAAAGTTTTGCGAAGCTGAAAAAGCGAATAATGGACCGATATTACCGTCTGACAGTTTGACAGATAGAACGGCCGGCATTACGGCTTGGTTTCTTTAGTGCTGCCCGAAAAAATTTCTGTTAAAGGCTACGACACCGGTCACCGGACATTCTGTACATTATGTATCGTGTAATAAATTTACACCCTGGCAACTTCTGTTACGCGACAGGGACGCCCTCCCTCGCACGCCAATTTATAGTGGTCGCGTTCTAGGCCCGCCTTTATTTTTCCCATTGACTGACCGCACGGTGGGTCCGCGGTTCGCGGACGCAGAGAGCCGCACAAAGTGAATGAAACAATACGCGCTTCGCACGATCGCCGGGCGCGTTGCGACCTGCGCGCAAGCAAAAGTGAGCAGTATTCGCCCGTAGCCGCAGGGCGCATGTTAGTGTGCCAATGGCCACGGCTGACACACTTCTCGGAGCAGTGAATAAGGCGTCCCATGAATGAAATCGGCGACTCTTTTGGACCAACGTGCGTAGCCATAGTGGCAGCTCGCCGCGACCTTAAAAAATTGAAAACACATATCTGTCTTTCTATCACTAGCAAAAATAATTGAAACGGATGATGGCGGCCTATGCATAGATGACATTTAACTAAAAAACTAACTCATAAAAACGAAGTTTTTATTGTACTCCCTTTCTTTGTAAAATATAACAACAATTAAAGACGAATTAAAAAATATAACATAACACTAAACTTACAGTAATTTAATATATTTCTAAAATGTCAGATGTTTTGAGCTTTGAAGATTAAATTCTAAAAACATTTGTCGGTAGTGAAGTACCTATTATGCATACCGACGGAATAATTCAAATTTAGAAAATATTCCGCGACGTTATCGAGCTGCCGTTGCTAGTAATCAAACTTTTGTAATGATTCCAATTTGAAAAAACTATTAAAAATTTGAGAAATCCAAAATTATACTATAATTATTATTATTTAACGAAATGTATATTATTTTTGGCAAAAATTTGATAGATCTTTTTGATCGTCCCCACGAGTCTGCTTGCAAAGTTTCAGCTCGATCGGATCACGGGAAAAGGGTCAAAAATCGATCCAAAATTTTTGTTGACGGCAAGCAAGCAGACGCCACGAGTTAAAAGAAAGAGAGTAAAAAGAGTGCATGGTAGCCTTCGGTTAGATGAACACGTACGTGAGGAATATTTTGGGGAGTAAAAAAAGAAGATATTGCATGAAAAAAATAAAATTAAAAACCACGCTTATATTTCAATGTACTAAAAATTTTTAAAAAAATTTGGTGAAATAAATTTAAAAAAATGTTTTTATATAAAGAAAAACAGTTACTGGATTTTTTCCCCAGAGGGATGATTAATTAATTAATTTATATATCGCCGCTGTATATATAATTAAGCCTATGTACCGTTTTAGTACATTCTGAGATAAACGAATGAAACTGTTTTAAAAAATAATTGCACAGACTAGATTTATAAAAAATAGTTTAAATATTTACTGGGCAGACTTGCCAGATGAACGGCCATGTTTTTTTTAGTATATCTCTATTATTTATATGAAATATTGACAAATTGATTCATTCATCTGAGAATGTATTAAACGGCACATAGGCTTAATTATATATACAGGGTTATTTGTAAAACATTAATAAACTGCGAGTTTATTAATGTTTTCCAAATAACCCTGTATACAGCGACGATATGAGAAAAGTGGTTGGAAGTCTTTTATATGATTGCTCAGGGCATACAACCTGTATGTTCCATCGTAAGAACATATTATTATTAAAAAAATTTGAAACTTTTATGCATATTCAGGGTTATTTGGAAAATAATAATAACTTCCCAGGACTATATTTCTGCCTTGATTATGAGTCGAAAATGTTCCAGCAGCCATGGCCTAATATCATTTGATTTAGCTTTTATTGAAACAATTGAATTTTTCGTAATCGATATAGGTTACGATAATAATAGTTCAACATTTAGTAAAAAATAAGTCAGGTGGTTTGGGCATGTTGAGCGAATGAATGAGGAAAGAATGGTAAGAAAGATATATAATGCAAGTGTTGACGGCGCCAGAAAGAGAGGGCGACCACGGAAGACGTGGCATGACCAGATTAATCAGATACTGGAAGATGGTCCTGTTAGAAGCCTGAACAATTGTCGAGCTTGCATGCGAAGATGTTTGAATGTAGAGGAAGCGAAAGTTGTATGTCAGGGCAGAAGAGTATGGCGCTCTATCCTCTTTGCCTACCCCCACGGCGAAACGGCGTGACGGTTAGTTAGTTAGTTTAGTCAGAAATATTAATAAAAAAAAGAAAATTTTGATATTGCATAACTCCATAAATATTGATATTAGATAATGGCTGCTTGAACATTTTCGACTCATCATCAATGCAGAAATATAGTCCTGAGAGGTTATTAATGTTTCCCAAATAACCCTGTATACATATGTTCGAATCAAGATTCAATCATATATGTTACTGAGAAAAAAATTAAACAGACGTCTCCAGCAGAGACCACAGTAATATATGAATGAATCTTGATTCGAACATATATATATATACGCTTGTTTATTCGCCCGTTTCTGTGGTATTCGCCAGCTTTCAAACTCGACAAACTTGTCGAGCGATGCCGTCGCTGTGTTTGTAGGGAACATTCTTTCTCAAATCTTTTCTCATGCACTCTCGCATTCTACCGGCTTCCGGTTCTTTCTAAAACATTCTAAAACATCCAGAATGTTTCGGAAACTCTCCAATATGTAGGTACAGTTAATTTCGTTTCCTGAATCTCGTGACAACATGCTGAATATCTGGATAAGGAAAGTACTCTAGTATTTTTTTTTAAATTATACCCTTTGATAGGAGTTTGTTGCATTTGCGTGTATGCTTTGAATGATTGTATCTACAAATATAATCTGAACACAATGTAAACAGCAAAACCCCGTCCTTTTCCTGTTTTAGACTAAGTTTAGGTCAAAGATATAAATCACAGTTTATTGCTTAACTATGTATTGTTGTGCATTGTACAGTTCGACGTCGAAAACACCCTGGCTAAAGAATTTAAACCGCAAATAACAATTTCATGTTGAGTAACTAGTTTCAATGTAAATATCGTTTTCTTACTACATTGCTAAACAATACTATCTCAACTATTAACTTCTAAGCTGCCATTATGTTGAGAAGAAGTATATAATATAAATACAGAGTTAAATAGAATAATATTTAACTTTTTCTTGAAATAACAAGACCATAAAAATTCTGATGTACGAGACGAGATATACGTTAAGAGTAGAATAGGACTCTAACGACAGCAAAATAAAATACTGAAAATGGCCTACAATTTGAAATACCTGACCTCAACTGAAACGGTTTACCGAATAACACAGCAATTAATCATTGATAACATTACAAAAATCGACACACTAAAACTCATTCACAAGCTGACAAATGGCGAAATTCAAGACGAAGACATTAAATTACTCAAAATTCACGAAAATCGTCAACACTACATTAGAACGGCTCAAAACTACCACATAACTAAAGCCAAAACAAAAACAGGACAATTACGACAAATTTGTAAAGGATTAAAATTATACAACGACCTACCACAACAGACCAAACAATTGACTACTAACAGTTTCAAAATAGATGTGACAAAAATGCTGAAACTCAGCCAAATATAAAATGAGTTTGTGTCCTTATTATATATATTTTTTTGGGTTGCAATCCTAGGATTGGTCTGCAACAAGCACTCGCTTTCTCCACTCCTCTCTGTCACGTGCCAGCCTCTTCATTTCTTGGTAGGTGCTACAGCGCGCATCTCCGATAATCTGGTCTACGTCGCTTAATCTCGGGCGGCCTCTACAATTGTTGCCTTCAACATTTCCCCCGACGATGGTAAAAAGCAGGCCCGGATGCCTTATATTATGGCCTATCCAAATTGCTCGTTGTTGGGCGATTCTGTTAAGAAGCCGCCTCTTTTCGCAAACCCTGCTCAACACCTCGTCGTTTCGAATATGTTCTGACCAATGGATCCTCGCCATGCGCCTGTAGCACCACATCTCAAAGGCCGCTAGCCTCCTGGCCATGCTCTGGCCGATGGTCATATTATTATTATTATATTCTTATATTGATGTATTTAAAATGTTATCTACAGACCTTTCAGATATCTGTCATATTTTAAATAACAAAAATTAAAAAATATATAGATCTTTCGTAAAAAACTATATGTTAACCAACATACATATGTAAAAAAACATATGTATGTCGCAAGAATCGAAAAAGTGTAGAAAAATTATCTACGTATTTTGTCCTACAAAGCTGATCAATACAGAAATCCTCAAAATTACGAGAATTTTCTTCCCTTTTTTCAAAATGCACAAACTGGAGTTCAGGAAACGGAAAATGTCAATTTTTTTGTGCTACACAGGATTCTCAGTGGAGCTATTAATTCTCATTCCTTATCTGATATAATTGATATAAATTTGATGTAATTGATTTCATATAATTATCTGATATAATTGATATAAATTACATAAATTTACGTATTGAACCCCGCATAAGAAACTCGTTTTTTTAATAAGTCGGTATCTAAATAATAATGAATATTTTTCTACCATCACAATAATGCATCGTACATACAATATGTATTGTATTGACCCTAATATTGATAATGTTATTCTTACAGATACAGTATCATCATTCAAAAAGTCATTCCTGCACAACGTCCATTTTCTTGATAATAACCATAATCCATAGAACACATAAAATCAATTATTCATTTACATATTCTTACATGTTTACACTACACTAACACACTAAATATATTTACACCAGCCGTACACCCGTGTAAAATCACGGGAAATAATAAAAACGACTTGCCCTGCGTGACCGCGCAACATATCGCTCACGACAAAACAATACCTTGTAAGCCAATTAATACGGATTTTACAGGGGAGACAAAAAATTGCGTAATACCTAGATTCCTTACCATAAATAGAACACGAGGAATTGCTTTAATGGAATAAGAGACACAAATAATAATTGTTTTTAAGATACAAGCTTTTGCCAAGTTATATATATCCACACATTTTAATGATAAATACATTTAAAAAAATGATTTTAAAGTGTGGTATACAAGGTATTGTTTGCGTGTCACAGTTTAATTATATACAGTTTTAATTAGAGCAATTCACAGACTTTGTGACAGACAGACAGAAAATGAAATTATAATGTTTTTTTATCTTGTTAGAACGGGCCGAAGACACTTCTAATAGGCATGATGACAGCATTAAAGAATGAAAGGATAAGTGATTTTATCGAAGAAAATATTTTAAAATATTTTTTTTAATTATCTAGTTTTAATAAACACATTGAGATTAATAAGATTTTCAATAAAAAAGTAGTATGAAATTTTGCGATCCGCCATTTTAACAGAAACACCGATCGGAGCGAATGACGACACGCCTAAGTAACCATCATCGCGTCTCTTGAACTGTTGTCATAGGCACAATGTAATGTTTACTTAGGTTTGACGTCACGTAGACGCCATGACACCTGCGGGCGTTTTCGCGCGAAATTAAAAATAGGTAGATGAAAATGCAATTATTTGAGTAAAAACTTAGTTTATTTACTGAAATAATATTATTTTCGGCAATAGTAGACGTGTACCTACATCATAGAAGGATATTTCAAAATCTGTCATCATGCCTATTGGGATGGCGGGTTGAGTTTTAAATAATTATGTATTGCTTTTTTTATATTTTGTACTCAGTATTATGTTAGTGTCTCATTAATAATAATACAAACAAAAATATGGCAAGTATAGATGAATTTTACAGTGGAGATACCTAGGAGAAAACTCGGATGCAGATATATGAGTGGATAATGTCAAGACAGAAGCACCATAAAAAGGAGATACAAGAAGGTCAAGGGAGAGATACCATGGATAGCATTTTATTGTGACTACGGTCAAGGATTTCCGAGTCATTCGAGGTTGCTAAAGAAAGAAGAATGGTATTATATTCTGGCAACTTCATAAATGGTGCTACAGCCCAAATCGAGTCTTGGCCTTCTCAATCTTCCGTCTTCATGGCACACGATCTTCTGCTATTCATTTCCGATTATTTTTAATACCTTCGGCAGCTCCTTGGCTTCTTTTTTCCACATTGTATTCACAGTGGAGCCTTACAGTCAGTCCTTTCCTCCGACCTCCGAGGGTTTCCATGGACTAACCCTTTTTGGATTCGTGAATCATACATACATCCGTTTTACATGTGTAATTTTTTGATAGCGTCAGGATTGAGTGCATTTTATACCCGGAATATTTCACATACTATCATACTTATATGTAATTTTTATCTTGTATCTTTCTTTAATAAACATTTTTTCTTTTGTCCAGACCTCGTATATATATATATATATATATATATGCAGATGTATTTATCAGATATCTTTATGCTATACATATATCTTTTGCACTTCTTTTTATTCTTATCTCTTGCCCTTTTTACTAGTAGTAGATTTGTCCTTTCCTATCCATTCCTTATTCCCCTTTTACCTCTAATTCTTTGACTCTCATAGTTTGTCCATAACTTAAAACTTTCACATTTTTTGTTTTTTATTATATATAACTCAAGTTATTGTTGCTTTCTGTTAATACACAACATGTTAATTCTGTGGAAACTTGTAAGATGGTCTCTATACTGTTCAATAATCATGTATAATCTCTTTATATGTACTGTTAGTTTCCCATAAATAAATAAATAAAATAAAATAAAATAAATAAAAATACTTATACCAGTGCGAATAATGAAAAATTGTTGTCACTTTCTACTTGTAAAAGTAGATGTCACAATCTTATGTATAATATAGCATGGACGTATCTATTCTGACTGGTTTATGACATCATAAAAATCATGTCTTGACACGTATTGTATAACATTGTACACCTCGTCACCTTTGACGTGATGAATAAATATTAAATAAAATAAGTACTAATATTATTTTAAAGATTAGAAGTAATCAACTTGTTTCACACACATCTGGGTACTAATTTCTTCATTCAAAGTGTTCAATTATTAAATTAAAGCCAATATTTCCGCTATAATGATTGACGTTTGGCAGATGTCTTGACATCTGTCAATATTTCTCACATACAATTTCTTCTTCTTATGGTGCCATCTTCGAAGTCGGCGAGCATTCTGGCGATTAGAGTGAGAAGTGCTGCGAACTATCAATACAAGAAAACTGGAGTATCTCAAACATATTATGAGAGGACCAAAATATAGTCTAAACCAACTCACCATCCATAAGTGGTAAAAGAAGCGTAGAAAGAAACTTGAGGGACTAGTATAAGTGTAACTACTGAGTTTTCAAGTTTGTGTTTACTGGGGTATTATGCCGTGTTGTTACGACCTTTCGGGCCGACGTTTCAGATCCCATTGCAGGGTCCATCATCAGGGCTGTGTTGTTGTGATTGATGGTGTTGTGGTTAAGTATCGGCTTGCAATACCGTGCCGAAGTCATGATGTATTGTATCGTGTTGTGTGTATGATTCATGTGTTGTCTGATCATTATCTCTGCGGAGTCTGCGACGAGAATGACTTTGAAGCGCCGGATACCAAGATGTTTTTGATTTGAGACCATCACCTCTATTAATATTTATCGGGTGCTTGTTTCTGGATACCGGCCATCATTTTGCATTCGAACCGAAAATCTTTGGAAAGCCTAAGAGTCACCATGCGCGTCTTATCAAGGAAGCACTAGAAATCTACAAGCACCATTGCAAGCCGATACTTAACCACAACACCATCACTCACAACAACACATCAGTCCTGATGATGGATCCTGCAATGGGATCTGAAACGTCGGCCCGAAAGGTCGTAACAACACGGCATAATACCCCAGTAAACACAAACTTGAAGATTCTGAGTGGCCGTGAAAACCTAAGAACATTCTTAACTACTGAGTTGTTCCGTGCGGCGGTAAATAAAATCCAAATCGCCAGAATGATCGCCGACCACCGATGGAAGATGACATCACAAGAAGAAGAATAAGATGACAACGAAGTAACACTAGGATAGCGTCAACTATGAAATAAAATGCTGTTACTGAGTTGTCAGAATGGCATTCATCCTTTTCTCAAAGATCGCTTTCGCTGACTTTGCAGTGTTAACGAAAGAGTAGAGTTCAAGCCTTGCTTAATGCCTTTAAAGGCATTGCACGGGACGTCAGTATACCAGTATCAGAGGCCAGTGAAAGGCAATAGTGAGATTTGCCTAACAACGAGTTTCCATCAAAAGGGGTACCTCGATACGGGACTTATCACGAATTAAATTGTCTCTTTTTGTCTAAAGAGGAAGTTATCAGAATCATTGCAAAGTTTTTTTAAATATTTTTTGTCAAGAGATTTTAAAAAGCGAGAAGTAAGTTTTTGAACGGTCTGGAATATTTAGGGATTGAAACAAAATAAATATTTTATACGAAACGTAAAGATGTATAGATATTAGTTTCGTATGTTTCGTTTCGATGTATAGAGACTCGAGAGAGAAAGAGATAGACGGCCGTTTTCTGAAAATAGCATTATTACTATTTTTGTATCTTGACAGTTATTGTGTGACATTGTAATGCCGTCAATGTTGACGTTTTAAGTTTGAAGGTTTGAAATTAATGAATCCAATCAATCAGAAAGCTATTAAACGTAAACAAACGTTAAGTTATTCACAACTTTGAAGCCGCATTGAATATCGAATGAATGAATGTAGTTTTTTTTAAACGAATATGTGACAACTACGTCGTATTTGCAAAAACATTGACAACAACATGAAATTCAAATACACATCAAACAGTTTTCATTTTCAATTCAATAACCAATCATTTGTCAGCCTTTGAATTTAGCACCTTTATTATTGGTACTCGAATACATTCTTTATATTACTGGAACACTAATTTTTGACTCAATGCATGCGCGCATTTCGTTGTCTCGCATTCCCGCTACATGCCTCTTCCGCTACACGCGTTCCCGCTGCAATGCGCATACCGCGCGTGCGCAAGTTCCGTCACAATAATAAAATTACCCCAAATGCGTCAAACTTGCGGCCGGCAAGTTTGAAACCTTACACAAATTCATTACAAGGCCGGTGCTGTACGCGTAATCTATTTTCGCGGGACAGACATTTCCCACTCTCTTTTAGCGCTTGTTCAGACACAGCGGGAACCGTGCCGTTTCAGAATCGCATGAGATCCGTGCGGGTCTCATTTACCTAGGTTTGTATGTGATCGTTCAGACACAACCGTGCGGTTAGTCAACCGCTGCGGTGCCCGCAACCCAACCGCTAGAAAATAGACCCGCACGATCCTATTACTATGGGGCCTTACGAGAGCGTTCAGTCGCGTTGCGGGCACCGCACGGTTCCATGTCACAACAGGAGCACGCGTGGATTATATTCTCTTTTCTATGGTTATGGATCGCTTTGAAACAGAATTTTTTATTGATGAAGTGGAGAAAAGACCTGTAATAGTGTGAGGATTACTCAAATATGCCAAGAATCAAGCTTGGCAGGAGTTGGTGGAGATATTTGGAAATGGTGGAAAAAAAGAGTATTTTAGAGAAGTAGGTATTTATTCACCAAAAATGAACTGACAGAATGATATTTATGTGTCTTGCCATGGAACACGGCCGTCGTTAACAAAGTAATGAGCGAATATATCTCTGATATTCAAAGATGGAGAACGGCACCAGAACTGTCAAACTGACGTTTATTTTCGCGCGCACAAATCGCTTATTAACCGCGGCTGTGTGAACAGATGACACAAATCGCGTGTTTTGAAACGCGATTCTGAAACTGAACGGTTCCCGCTGTGTCTGAACAAGCGCTTAGAACCGTACCACAGGTGTGCGTCCGACGATAATTTAAAATGTAGCAAGTCAAATAACGACTCGGGCATTAAAGCAATACGTATGATTTGTCTCTGATTATTTTCCATCTGCCATTACTCGGACCGTCTACGGCCAAACCACAAGTCGACCGACAATCTTCTAAATTAAGACCGCGATGCTAAACTGCTCGCAGTGAAATCACTCACCTGTCATACTATATTTAGGCTTACGACTCGGTCATGGCCGGTCCGCTCGCGTACGGACTTTCTACTGCAAAAAAACACACTTAGACGCAGCGTCTAGATATCCAGAGAGACCTGCGCAGCCTGCACATCTCTGCGGAAAATAAATCTTGAAAAATCACCCTCTAGACAACAGGGAATAATCCAAGAATATGGTCCCGTTGTTCATCCAATTCAATTCAATTCAATTTATTTCACGATAATATGTACATGACAAACAAAATGTTTAAGGCATACATATTAGGAAGTATATATCAAAAATGAAAATATTTAATAAATTAAAAATAACATAAAATCTGGTCAAAGGTGTAGGAGAATCCCGCTTCGGAAAACCCCCTCAGACACATGGAATATATCAATACCCAAAGCAATTTTCTTCAGCATAGCTGTGGCTCTTCCAACAGGCATAACCATCGGCAGGTTGGTCCTGTATATTGGAATGTGAAACAATCTATGCTGACGATGTCTAGTGTAATTATCAGGAACATACAAACCAATGCTCTGCATAATTTCAGGATTATCGATCATACCGCGCAACAATCGATAAAAATGTGTAATCAAATACACATTCCTTCTAGTCTCTAGACTATTGTAGCCAAGCATACCCTGGAGAAACTCGGTTGAGTAAAGCCAAGGATAATGCCCGTACTCTCTCGTGTATAGATATCTCAGAAACTTCTTTTGGACTTTCTCCACCATAAGAGAGTACTTGCCCTCATGTGGCCCCCAGATCATCGAGCTACTCTCGAGTCTACTCCGCACCAAGGAGTTGTAAAGAGTTCTGAGTACGCGGGTATTCTCGAAAACCCTGGCAGTACGCAGAACAAATCCTAACATTCTCAAAGCATTACCACTGATCGTCTCTATGTGATCGTGAAATGTTAGGTTGCTTACAAATCTAACACCTAGATCTTTAACATTTGATGTTCTTGTCAGATTTTGATCGTTCATTTTGTAGCGAAAAAATAGAGTTTTTTGGGCCCTAGTGAAATACAATGAAAATAAGTATTTCACTATATAATTTAATGTCCTCTTAATTTAATCTAACTAAAATAATCGTAATCTAAATTAAACAAACCAAACCTAATAACCTAACCTAACCTCATATATTGTCTATGAAATGTCAAAATATGCAGTGCATTTTTCGAAACTTTAAAGTGTAATATCTTATTTAATACTTACTTTTTAAACGTAAATTATCTTTCATTTTGTTACTAGCACATTCAATAATATAGTGAAATAATCATTTTCGTTGTATATGCAATGGGACTATTATCTTGGATTTAGCCGACAACAGTTTTTTTATTTTTTTTATTTATTAGAGACACTAAAAGGATAATAGGTACATGACACTCAGATAATAAACATTGTAGTGAAGACTATGCCCATTATCCCAATTACAGTTGAGCTAACATTTTTATGTTATTAATTTTTATTGAAGTGTAACATTTTTCCTCTCGCTTTCCTGCAATCTGTAGCAGTAATGTCGTGAAAAGGGACGGAAATACGTAACAGGAAATAAGACGCGCGCAATTTCATTTAACCAATGCGATGGACAAAAAATCGTCGTTTATAAACAAATCAATGTCCAGCAAGTACCATCACAGCGAAGACGCACACTACCAGCCAATGCTTCTGATTTTGTATATATGTTGCGAGGCTGGTGTGTGCATGTTGTAACTTTGATATATTTTGGCTTATATCTTCGAAACTATCAATAACTACCCTTAAAGATTTAAATTCTCAAATTTCATGTAATTTATGTGATTATTTTAAAATATTTATTCAATGTTTTCATACAATATGTATGGCGGCACACTACCGCCATCTATGAAAATAAATAAAAAACATATAATTGACCAAACGCATTTCTAAACAAAATGCTTATGTAGATATACGGTACCTACCTAGTGCGGCAAAATTCAATAATAATTAAATGCACATACATTTTCTTTACTTGTATTTACTAATTAATAAATATATAGGTATTAGCTTTTTAAAATTTTGTTTAAATGCAAGCAAAGCATTTAAACAAATGCTCAATTGATATTTTTAATTGTGAGATTTACAAATAAAAATAAAAGTATAGACAGTATTGATAAATGTTGCTCAATTAATATTTTTAATGTTTTTTTTATTATTAATCAATGCCCTTGAGGGCTTTTACAAACATTAAGGTATAGTAGGTACACTTTACCTTATTTAAATTTATACAAATTTTGAAGTGCCGCCATCAGTCATAAACACGGGGACTTCATTTCCCGAAGTGCCAAATATTCCCGATTGCACCCCTGAGACGATGAAGTGGTTTGTGCGGACTCCTCGTCGCGCCGCACGAGTGTCTTTGCTTCGTCTGCGGCGTAACGAGGAGACCGCCTTAGCATTGAAAAATGCCAACCTGGATGGCGAAAGAGTAGGGCCGATATACGAGCTTTTGCAAAATGCAATATCACGTTTTATCACCCAACAGTTATGCAATAATGGCATATAAATCATTTTATGTTAAAATAGGTCTGTGGTTGGTCCCCCTTGACAGTGCCTACGAGCAAAGAAATGTTAATTTTATTGTTTTCCTATGTAAATATCTACTTAACTGAATTCCTCTCGGCCTATTACGTGAGGCCGTAATCAAAACGTAATTGATGACGCACTTTAAATCCATTGAGAATCTCGTATTTCTGTTTTATCGACGCGTCGTGCATTCCCGGACCCGTAAAGCCTTCCTCTCTTCCCCTCTTTATCCACCTCGGCCATCACACAACAGGATTAACGACGGCAATCCGAGTGAAACATTACTACGATCTAAACCTCGGTCTATTATTTTGTTTGTACCGCGAAAGCCTCGCGGGATAACTGTACATTCTTGCATTTTCAAAATATCAACCAAAATATATTACATTTAAAAAAACACGCTTTTATAAAAATTTACTAATAAAACTAACCCATAAAAATCAAGTTTTTATTTTACTCCCTTTTTTTGTAAATTAAGTTTACCAACATGTAATAATTGATTGACTGGAAATGAAACATGTCTAGACAAATATCTATGTCAAAAATCTCTAAAGAATTCTTTATTATTTGATTTCTTCCCAAATAACCGAAGTGTGCTGTCATCTATGAACCAATTGTCATAAATTTTCGAAATTCGTAGTGAAGTACCTATTATACCTACCGACGGAGTAATTCAAATTTTAAATATTCCGTGACGTTATCGGGCCGCCGGCGCCGTTGGTAGTATCAATCTTTTGTAATGATTCCAATTTGAGAAAAATATTTAAATTTCTAAAAATCCAAAATTATGCTTTAATTATTTATTTTTTTAACGAAAATTTGATAGATCTTTTTGATTGTCGCCACAAGTCTGCTTGCAAAGTTTCAGCTCGATTGAATCACGGGAAAAGGATCAAAAATCGATCCAAAGTTTTTTTGACGGCAAGCAAGCAGACGCCACGAGTTAATATAAAAATATTTAAAAAAAATGAAAATTTTAGTGGTTTAAGGGAATGACAGGTGGCGGTAGTAAAAATACGACACGTATAATATGCAACAAGGTGTGCATATTAAACATACAACTTCAGAATATTTTGGGTAAGTGAGTTAAACATTTTCAAGAACACAATACTGGATTTAATCCTAGGAGGATATTATTAATCAAAATATATATTATAGATATCTCATAGCGATGAAGCTGTTCTATATATGGCAAAGTAGGTATAAAAGTCTTTTTTTTGGGTGTTTGGGTTTGGGTAGTAGTCAATCACGGGTGGAATTGATGAACGTTGCATCGGCGAGTAAAGTGATCACTTAAGCCAGCCGTACGATAGGTCGAAAGCCCTACGAACACCCAAAAAATACCTAATTTTCCATATAAAAGACAGTTTCGTCTGTATCTCATATACACATATAAAGGATATTGCTTTAAACTGTAATCAAAATTTAGATACCTCATTATCAATAGTGACATCTGTATTGGATTATATGAATGAAAAACTTTAGACTGCAGGTGGCGATGGTAAAAAAACAACTCACATACGAAACAAGTTGTGTAACTTAAATACATTTACAACTTCAAAAATTTTGATACATGTGGTAGTCTATCATAGGTGGAATTGGTAAACGTTTCATTCTGTAAAGAGATCAATTAAGTCAGCCGTACGATAGGTCGTTATCCCTATGGACACCTAAAAAGACTTCTAAATCTTTTTTCCCATATAATAAAGTATCTTAGTCTCTATGAGACGTCTATAATATCTTTTTTTAAATATTTATTCACTGTCATAGTACAAAAAGCGCTTACAGAATATGCTTATGTCAATAAAATCACAAGCGTATGCGATGCAATATCACGTTTTATCACCCAACAGTTATGCAATAATGGCATATATATCATTTTGTTAAAAAAAATACATCAATACTTTGTGACACATACATAGATTGTAGCTTCGGATTTCCACGATCTCATGGGGCGAAAGAGAGATAAGAAAAGAAAGATGAAATTTATAGGTCTTTCTCGTCCCAAAAATGCTGGAGAATTTCTACCCCAACCCTTCCTTCCCACCCCCTAGCTGATACTCTGTCCCCTTTAATATGCTTTCTTTCTCTCTTTTCAAGTTCTAAGCCTTCTATGTCTAAATGTCTGTCCTTTGCTTTGTTGGTCTACATTGTACTTTCTTGTCCTGAAGAAGGTTGAGTCCAACCGAAACTATTTGATGTAACACACTCCCAGGACAAACCGAAAAATGCCGGTTTTTACCACCGAATGCCAAATCAACTGCGTGGTCGGTATCTATACTAATATATTATAAAGAGGTAAAGTTTGTAAGTTTGGATGTAGCAGGTAATCTGCAAACTACTCATCCGATTTCAAAAATTCTTTCATTAATATTTAGAATGGACTTTCAAGATTGAAATAGGCTATATATTAAGCGCGTGCAGTGGGAACATTGAAACATGACTTTTTTTGTAAACGTTTATTTTGGAAAAAAAATAGAAATAAAATATTGATACTACAGATCTTTTTGATGTATCAAAATATGAATGGTATGATAACAATGATATATATAAATATAATATATATATATTATATATATATATTATATATATGTGACTTTTACGTAACAATTCTTTGGAAAAAAACGGAATGCAAAATGTATTTCGTATATATAAATAATATATATATATATATATATATATATATATATCTCTATATAATTATATATATATATATATATAATATATATACGAAAAACATGTTGCATTCCGTTTTTTTTCCAAAGAATTGGTTACGTAAAAGTCATTCTGCGATGTTTCCACTGCACGCCCCTGCTATATATTATCCTGTTAAAATAAAAGGGCTTTTCGTGGTGAGTTATTTTATGACTAAAATCGACGAAAAAATAGTCGAACAATGTGTTTATTACGAACGCTGCCTTTACGTAAGAGATGTTTAAATACTTTCTATAAAAAAGTGTACAACCCTAAATGTTGTATAAAAAAGTCCACGACAACATATATCAATATGTTAAGGTTAATACACAATTACTAAAAATCCACGCGTGCAAAGCCGCGGGCGCAGATAGTTTATGATAATGTTAGACTTTTATGTCTCTAGCTAGTACTATTTGTAAGTAATAAGAATTATTGCTGTATTGCAATATCGAATATGTTAAAAATATCTGGAACAACACTGCCACAGTTTAAATATGGCTATAAATCATATATTAAAAAAACATATATGTGGGGTAAAAAAGCAAAGGCAGCAATATCCAAAAAAATTTAATGCAGTCATCGAATATTACTTATATAGATATAATGTACTAAATTCAAGTTTTTTTAGGAACCACGGCCTATTAATTTATAGGAAACACTAGCCTGGTAACATGAAATGCTTCGCGTCTATGCTAAGCCCTAGTATAATGTATATAGTATATTTTTGACGGTCCGCGGAGAGGCGATCGTAGCAATGTCGCTAGAGTGCCACGCTGGCATTTGCGCGTCCGAGGTTTGTGGCGCACTTCCTGCCTTGTAATTACGTTTTTTAGCCGTGAATTTGAACGACATTCCGGACATTACAGGAATTTACGGACGGACAGACATACAGACAAGGAAAATATTATGTTTGATGATTTTGGAAGGGATAGACACATAACTCAGTACCTTCTCTTTTTTGTCTAAACATATAAATGTTTTTAATTATTACTGTACATATTTTTTACAATATATTTTTTTATAATTTTATATTATTTATTTTGTACTTAAAACTAACAACACTAAGAAGAAATAACTTGAAACAATACACACATGGATAAATATCTAATTGTACAACTATGTTGGTTCTACTTCGAAGTAGAATCCTTATTGACTTGATCGAGAAATCACATTTACGGTGGCTGGGACATATCTTGCGGATGCCGGCAGATAGACTGCCAAATTGGATATTCCAAGCAGACCAGAAGGAAGAAGACTAAGGGGCCATCCTAGGAGGAGCTGGCGGAAACAGTTGGAGGACTGCTGCGAAGCGAGGTTAGGAAACTAAATTGGGCTGACGTGGAGAGCGAAGCCCAAGACAGGAAAAGTTGGAACCTTTTATGCGGTGAAGGGACCCCGACCCAATGGGATAAGGGGTAGAAGAAGAAGAAGAAGAACAATTATTTTGTATACTACGCCTGTCTCAACAACACAGATTCTTCTCGTGAGATAGGCATATAACAACCCAAATTGTGTATGTGATTAGAAAATAAATAAATAAACAAAATCTAGAATTCGGTACATTTTAAATTAGTAATCCTCAGTTACTGCATTCAAAACATTTTTTAATTTTTTGGATTTTACTGCCTTTGCTTTTATACCCCACATATTTTTTGTAAACTATCCAGGTTGTTTGGTACCGATAAGTTTATATTAATATTAAGACGAAGTAATACAAAAAAGTTAAAAACTTCAAATGCTATTTACTTAAAATGTGACATAGTATGTAAACAATGAAATGATTTATAATAAAATATCCTGTTATTTAATTATTAAACTAGTTTATAATTTTCTTCATCAATCAAAGATCTCGGTATTTAAATGAAAAATCGTTATCGGGAGAACGAAGCGAACAAAATGTACGAGTTTCAACCATTTTTATTATTTATTTTCAAGATAAGTGAGACGTCTTACCGAGTCAAGAACAACATCTTTAGAGGGGGAAAGGAAGACGGAAAAAGAGAGAGAGAAAAAAAACAATATTTTTCGCAAATAAACGAGAATTACATACATATATATATATGAACAGTATATATGCGCCTAGAACCTCGTAATCGAGTAGGTACGAACCAATACTCGAGGCCGCTTGGTTAATTGTGCTTTGACCATAATTTCTGGACTTATTTAAATATTTGTTATTGCTACTTTAAATAGTACTAATTCTTATTTGATTTATAAATACGGGGAGTTTATAAAATTTCATGCAAACATTGATATACTAGACTATTGTTAGACCCACAATAATGTATGGCTCCGAATGCTGGACTATGTACAACTCCTACTCTAGGCAACTCGAAACAGCAGAAATGCGAATGCTTAAATGGGCGGCAGGAGTAACACTATGGGATAGTATTAAAAGTTAGCATTAAGACATAAACAGTAAGCTAGAGGAACAACAGTTGATATGGTATGGGCACATAAGACGGAGACCACCAGACTACATGGTGAAGCAGGCAATATCTAGAGAGCTTCATCGACAGTCACCCAGAGGAAGACCAAAAAATTCCTGGATGACTCAATGCTCCAAAATACTACAGAGAAACGGCCAGGATGAAAGAAATACCCAGAGCCAAAGACGATACATCATGAGAACGAAAAGAGCCTACCTAGGCAATGAGTTGGGACATTGCAAGGAAGAAGAAGATTAAAATGGGCTAATACATCGGTCAAACTTCTACAAATTTCGACATAGACTAAAAGAACGTTGTTGTCCAACTAGTAATAACTTTTCTGAATTTTCGAACCACGTCATGGATAATAATGAATATTTTCATTCATGTATAATAAAACCTCTCCATTCCTTAGCGCATAAAGTTAATAAAACATAAAAATTTGAAAGTTAAGAAATTTAAAGAAATTTGAATTCGGGTATTAATTTGCTCAAAAATATTACTTTCACCAACTCTTCTACTCTCCTCTTAATATTTCCGTTACGACTACCTTTATATCACTAAATCTGTCTCATTAAATCAATAACAAATTTTGATTAATTATTTATATTTCCACCTGATTTAAACATGTAAAAAAACATTCATATATTTGAATGTAGTCGTTTAATACTTCACCTGTCGATGAGAGATTCTGATGCTCTCGAAACTCGAGCAGTAATTAATAATAATTAAAGTGATTTGGTAAAACTTATTAATGATTATTTTATTTTCATCCGAAATACGTATCTCTGCCAAACTTCAGAGCGATCGTTGGTAAGGTCACGTAGACTGCCATTAATCAACATAAAGATGGTTTCAAAAAACGGTGTTTTGTCGACGTAAATTTTCACTCGTATCTAGACCAACTTTATACTCACTCACTTATCATCGTGTCACATCGTTGAGCCACTCTCTTATGTTCTAGGATATACTCTTGCCTAGATCACTTTTTAAATTATTTACAAAATAATATGACTTACCGTTTTGCTGTTAAATCAGGCAGGAGAAGACTGGAGAGATAGTCCCAACATGATCTGTAATAAATAAAAAATCGATAAGTAAAATTATGTTATATTAATATATTATTATCTATTAAATAAATATATGTTCAGATTATATTTTTGATAGAGTAACTAATAGACGGTGTGTATATTGGTGCGGATACCTTTCTTAAAGTTGTTTAAAGATGCGCTAAACGCATCAACCCCATCCATTTTAGCCGATTTTGTTACTATGGCATTCTGGCTGAAATGTTTTAAGTTTCCGGAGACGATGGTTTGCAACATTATACCATTTTTAAGTATTTTTTTACAAAAACCTTCTATGAGAGCGTATTTCTTTCAGATGAATAAAACCTCTACAGACTAAGGGCCAGCGACCGCCAGTTATAGTATCAAACCTGAAATATTTTCTCTACATGTACACTATAGTAGGTGATAAGGGGTGGATATTATGATATTTGAATTCGGGGGATTTTGGCAGATAAAGGTAACACAGGAATAAAAAAATGAGAAAGTAAAAATAAAAATCTGATTTTGATATTTTAATAGGTTTATTCGTTAATTCGAACGAAATTCCGGACGTTATGCGAAGGACAAACAGACAGACAGACATTGAAATTATTATGTTTGATACTATAACGTAAATTACTGGCTCCTATAATATAGCCCATGGGTGAATTTTATAGCATAGATACAAATCCATGCCATGCCATAATGCAAAAGGTAGTACATGTATATAGCCGCCTGCCTAAAATATCATGGTTAACAGAGTGTTAGTTAAATTAGTATAAACCACTACCAGATTTTAGGTCTACCGGTTTTGAGACGTACCCGTCTCTTTGTCAGGGCTAACACTACACTACTATGTTCACAACACTATATACCACAACCATAATACTGTTAACTTTTAGCACAGTATAATAAACATACAGTATTACGTCTTCATACAAACAGCCGAAACGACGCCCTTCGAAATCTCGGTATACTTCGGTATGCGCGGTCGCCGCAGGGCTGCAGTAACGTATGGACGCAAGCAGTGTGAGACGCTCCCGCGCATACATTTACGTCAATTTATAGCACCCCAAACCCTAAAGAGTCAGACAATGAGCAGCCCTGGTGCGTGTTTAACCAAGTTCAAGTACCAAGCGGCCGTAGGTATTTATTTCAAGGACACTGCCGAGACAACATACTGCATACTTTACTATACTGTGCTTTTAGTTAGTTAAAGTTAACAATACTATGGTTGTGATGTATAGTGTTGTGAACATAGTAGTGTTGGTCCTGACGAAGAGACGAGTACGTCTCAAAAAAGGTAGACCTAAAATCTGGTAGTGGTTTATATTAATTTAACTAGCATTCTGTTATAATGTCTAACCACAAAGTTGATGCTTTAAATATCAATAATATATCATGGTTACCCTACACCTCCTTCATGCGTGTACCATCGGCTGTTCAAGTTTCGTCAGCGTGGTCGTTTTGTGTCTAGATGTGCGCTGGCATACATTGTGCTGGCAACCTTTAACCGCTCGGCGGCGGCGTGCCTCTCCGGGCTGTTTAAATTTTAACCCAAGGTACGGTACCTGCAGACGCATTCTCAGACAATAATTACCGCACGGAGTCATCCCCAATAAGGTAATATCTCAGGGTAATAAAGTACATCCCTTCAGATCGACTTTGATGAAGGTGGACCATAGTACGTTGCGTCAGACCGGCTTACCTGCGCGCATTGTGAAAGTATTTCATCTTAACGGAATGTTAGTAAACTTAGTAAAAACCACTACCGGTTTCGAAACGTACCCATCTCTTCGTCAGGACCTACACTACACTACTGTATTCATAACACTTTACCCCAACCATAGAATTGTTAAGCTATTACCACTATTGATTACATGCGTGTTAATCTTGTCAGAGACACAAGCATGCACTGATTATAGCCTACTGAACAATTCAGGAATCCAACGAGAGAGAGTGAGAGGGGGCGGGGTCTAAAGTGGGCGTTATCACATCTTTTGTGAACGTTAATTTAAAGTTCACAAAAGATGTGATAGTATTAATAATAGTCTTTCTTCTTATTAGGAAAATAAATGTGTGAGAGAATATGCGAAAAGGAATTAATTAAAAATTCCAAATTTTTCAAGCCAACAAGTCCCAAAATGTTATTTTCGTGATAGATTAATCCCGAAAATTCAAAAACCGCGGTAATGCGTGATTCGAAATAATTTTTTGCCTCTTGCGCCATAAATCAACACATTTTAGTTCATACAATTCGACATTTTTTCGCAAGTGAGAACAATAAATACGTCAATATCGGATACTTTGGTACTATAAATGTAGCGATCTTTGTTTTAGAGAGAGGACGACCGCGGAAGACGTGGCATGACCAAATAAACCAGATACTGGAAGATGGTCCCGTTAGAAGCCTCAACAACCGTCGAGGTTGCACGCGAAGATGTATGAATATGGATGAGGCGAGAGTTGTACGTCAGGACAGAAGAGTATGGCAATCTATCCTCTCTAAATAAAAAAGTAAGTTTATTTTAATATAATAAATATTGCATTTTTGAAATGATTTCTTGAAATATGTTAAAATACACACGTTTTTCACAAAATTAATGGGGTTTTTCACGAGTTTTAACGATTTTTGGCGAATTTCTCAATCACTTCGCAATTTTTTTTGTACCTTGAATTTCGAATTTAACGGGGTTCCGCATAATTCGAAATGTTTTTTGGAGTGCCTTAATTTTGAATGACGAGTTTCTACTATTTTGTATTGTTACATCATAATTTGCCGTAATTTTCGCGATGTTTTTTATTTAATTTGACGTTTAATTAAAGTTTTCATTAATACAATCCTTTAATAGGATTAGGATATAAAAATTCTTATCAAAAATCATACCCAAATACACCACATTGCTCTGTACCTTTCGCGATCGCATCGATCTTTTCGGCGAAGGGACAATTAGCGAAAAGGCATGCCGAGAGTGGTTTCTTTACTTCAAAGCTGGTGGCACCAGCTTAGACGATAAGTCAGTAAGGGCCGATCTTCGGATGCTGATAACCAGGCCGTTCTGGCGGCTGTGGAAGAGGATGAGAATTGCACGACCAGGACCTGGCCACAGGACACTCTTCAAGCAAATGGGAAGCAGCAATAGACGCTGATGATTGCTCCCCCGAAAAAAATTGCATCAATTTATTATCTCCAGTATTTTGTTTGTAGTTTTCTGTTTACATGTTTTTATTAAACTCTCTTAGTCTGTTTGTTGTGATGAAATCTTGTAATTGACGTTTCATCAACTTTCCGACTAGCTATAACTCTGAAACTTTCAACATTTATGTAAAGTGGAGACTATAGGTACATTATTAAACCGTTTTTGACATGATATATTTATTTATTTTAAAATGTCCTAATTATTGTTAATTTCCCTTTTAATTATGATTTAATTTAATCTTTTATATTTAATTTTTTGGTTTATTTAAACTTCTTATCTTATTTGTCTGACATATTAGTTTTATTTTCTTTATTTCACTTTATTATTTATTTATTAAAGGTTTCTAATTATTACTGTTTGCTTGTGTACTATTATTGTTTATATATATATATTGTTAATTTCTCTTAAATATGTTTTATTTATATTATTATTTTTTAATTATTTACTTTAAAACGTCTTATATTAGGTATATAAAAACCCTTGTAACTTTCTTGTACTGTAAAAGCCCACTAAGGCGTTGATTAATTAATGAATATATTGGTAAATAGATTTGGTCATTATTCCGATTAATATTAATAATCGCGTCACTCACAAGCAAAAGCCGCAGAAATAGCTGAAGAACATGCCGTTTTAAAATAACGTGTTTAATATATATAAAATCGATTACGAATTTATTCAAAGAAAGCGTACAAAAGCACGTCTTAATTTTTTTTTGTTTTCTTGTTTTACACGGAAAAGGTGTCGCTTCAATAATCTTCTGAAAGTAGGCTTAACTTGGTGTCCTGGAACGACTGATAACTAGGCGAGATTCACAACCACTACACCAACAAGATACTCAAATTATAGATCATAAACTCAAGGTTAAAAAGTCAAGGCCTTGAAATATTCATAACTTGTTCGCGCTCATCTTCCTTTCGATGATGGGACTTTGATTGTTCCTCTCATCCGTCAAGGATGCTGGAATACTGGTTTCCAATGTTATACTCATCTTGATCACTGCTTAATAGATAATTTCATACGCGTTGTTATTAGTAATAAACACCAGCAAATCATCTCGAACACACCTGTCGTTGAATATTATTACTCGTGACACAACAATGTATAATTATTCTAATTTATCATCTCCGGGAAATGTACGTTTCTGGTTTTTTATACGGATTGCGTAATTATTTTTTACGTCACAGTGTTGCCAACGTTCATCTTCCGATTCATTAGCATAACAAAACCCTTATTAAGTACCTACGTCATAACAAGATACGCAAGATAACCAACCACTCGCGTATCCCGGTCCAAAATACTGGGCTTTCGCAGAGATTCCGCCCTTAAAGCAGCCAGGTCCAAATATGTGAACTTGCAATAGCGCGTAATAATAAATAAGATCACGATAAAAAAAAGTAACCCATAAAAACCAAGTTTTTATTATACTCCCATTCTTTGTAAAATATAACAACAATTGAAGACGAATTAAAACATATATATATCATAACACTAAACTTGCAGTAATTTAATATATTTCTAAAATGTCAGATGTTTTGAGCTTTGATAAGACACTTCATGCTTTGAAGATTAAATTCTAAAAACATTTGTCAGTCAATTTAGACTTTCGACATTCGTAGTGAATGTTATTATGTATACTGACGGAGTAATTCAAATTTAGAAAATATTCCGCGACGTTATCGGGCCGCCGTTGCTAGTAATCAAACTTTTCTAATGATTCCAATTTGAAAAAACCAATAAAATTTCTAAAAATCTGGAATTATACTATAATTATTAATTTTTTTTAACGAAAATTTGATAGATCTTCTTGATCGTCGCCACGTTGCAAAGTTTCAGCTCAATTGGATCACGGGAAAAGGGTTAAAAATCGATCCAAACTTTTTTCGACGGAAAGCTGACAAGCAAGCAGACGCCACGAGTTAATAATATAAAGGGAGTAATAAACAAAAAACTTGTTCTCGTTGTCGCTTCATTTATCTATGACAAACAATAATTATCTTTGTACACTTACATAGAAAATAATGTAGTTGCGACAAATTCTCAATTATGCGTCGCGCGGCCGGATTTGTTTCGGAGCAATCCTGACTATCGGCCGTATTCTGAAATAAGCAATATTGCTATTTCTGTTACTGTACTGTTACTGTACAACACTGTGATGCCGTCAATTTTAAAATTTTGACAGGTTTGGAATTAATGAATTCAATCACTTAGACAGTCTTATAAGTTGAAATAATTTTCAGGCGTATTCTAGTGTACCTAATGTTAATAATTCCGAAGAATTTTACATACGCATATAAAGGATATTGTTTTAAAAACTCCAATCCAAATATATATACCTTATTATCAATAGTGACATCTGTATTGGATTATGGGAATGAAAAAGCTTTGGACTGCAGGTGGCGGAAATAAAAATACAACTCACATACGAATCAAGTTGTGTACCTTAAACATACAAATATACAACATCCATAAAATTGATTTATGTGGTAGTCTTCATGGGTTGAAATGGTGAACGTTGTTACACTGTGTGAAGTGATCACTTAAGCCAGCCGTACGATAGGTCGTAAGTCCTATGAACACCCAAAAAGATTTCCACACCTACTTTCCCCTATACAAATATAGCTTCGTCTTTATATATATCTTGATTAAAGATGACAATAAGTAGCTTGTTAGTCTTGTGGTTAGGACTCTCGTCTCCTGAGCCAAAGGTCGCGGATTCGAACCTCACTCCAGACCAGCAAGTTAGTCCTATTTACATAGCACAAGCGTTTAGCTTAGTTTGAGTTTGAAAATGGTAAGAGTATTGATGTGACGCGTATTCGCATCTCTATTTAAAAAAAGGCTATCGGGCAAAATATTTGTTCACAGGTCGCACCCAAAACCAATTTAAAAGTCGTTAATTAATCGCACATGAAGAGAAAATCCACATTATTCATATGATAGATGGTAAGCCCTATAAACACCCGAAAACTTCAATTTCTACGTTTCCATATAAATAGCTATATCTTTGTGAAACATCCATAATATATCTTGATTAAGATAGCTGCTGTTTAAGATTAATAAAAAAAATACCTGCAATTCTTTTCCATACCTCTTCAGAAGTAATGCTACCTTGTTGACAGTTGAAGAAATACTTAGACGTAAGTGGTACGGGACATTGTTTATAATTGTTTTTCTTCCTATTGTATTATGACAACGGTTTTAATAAATCCTCGAAACGATAATGGATTTTTAATTAATTAAATCTTTAATTAAGATGTTAATTTTCCACTTCTGACAATTTGTCTGTGCATTGACAATGAAATGGTAAACGTTTCCGAAATAATACTCGACCTTGTATCAATTTCCCTAACAATGAAGCTATTTCCTTAACTATGAAGCTATTTCCTTAAGGTCAAGAAGATAAACTAAAATTCTTTTAAATCAAATGCATATTTTATTAGATGTCATTACTGCGATAATATTTTAATTCTCTGATATGTTCCAAGGACAACTCCATCCAGCAGACATCCGTTTCCTTTGGATCACAGATTTAAAAATCATTTTACCGACGAATTTTTGCATTTAATTTACATATCTCCATCTAGTGTAAAATTAAACATTTTAATTAATACACCTTCATTATTTGAATTTACCTAATAGGACTGCGATGGTAGATCTACGACATTTATTTTATTTATGTGGGTTTTTTTATTTTTAAATATATGTATGCAGGGTTATTTGTAAAAAAATATACTCGTTTTTATTATATCGCTTGGCCCATGAGCGGAACATCTGATACGAGATTCTATTTATACAGGGTTATTTGAAAAACATTCATAACCTCGCAGGACTATATTCCTGTTTTAATTATGAGTAGAAAATGTTCATTACAGTTGAAAACTTACGTGCTGTTAATTATCTCTCGGTAATTTCACATTTTACAGATATCTTTAAAAAGATACGAAATAGATTCAGAAAAATAAATAATATTTCGTAACTCAGTATGGATGGTGTGGGACAATTTTTTCATTCATTATTTTTATAATAAAAATCTTTTAAAAAATCGCTTCCTTCAAAACACGATGTGATTGGTCGTGACGTTGTTTGGCAAGAATTAAAGACAAACATACGTGATCTGTGGTGTTTGTCACTGTTATTTGTTTCGTTTCTATGGTAACCGTACGTCTTTGTACATTCTAAATAATATTTACATTAAAATTCTTTTCTCTTCTTCACAACAAAAGAGTAGAATAAGAAGAAAGTACTTCATTTTTCTTCTCGTCTCGTCTCATTGCGTGACTACTGTCTTAAGGGAGCACTCTTAGGCACAATATAATATAGTAATTAGTTATAATAAGTTTTCAGGGAAGAATTTCTACATTTTTGGGTACCATACAATATTTACAATATTTTTTCCCAGACATTATGGATGAAATACAAAAAAGCCGGCTTGTTTTGTAAAAATACGAATGAATGTCTAAATACGGGAATGTGCTGTCACGTGGTAAAAGTCAGATTGACAGAAAAACTGCCAAATTACGACACTTGCGAAAATAAGTGTTTTGGCGGGAGTTTAAAATCGTGATTTTCAAAATCGTTTTTTACTGTTAATATACATATAAAAAACTTTTTTCATAAACGTATTTTTAAAATCAAAGTTCTTTTTTTCTATATCATTTTTTTATAAAAAGAATGTGAAATTACCCTATTGATTTTTTGAACTAGCTAGAGCTCTGAAACTTTCAACATTTACTTAAAGTGGATGTGCATACAATTTACGTAATTTGGTAATTATTTGGATTAAAATAAATAATATTGCATTACTATTGAACATAAAAAATGCCTACGTCGCTTCGAGATTTATCAATAATAGTACGAAAAAATATTCCGATATCAAATTTATTAATTTTTTTATATTAGGTATCGAAACAAAATGTCGTATTATTAGCAACTAAGAAGAACGGTTTAATGAATTGTATTTTTTATGGTAAGAAAATTAAGATAAAAAAATGTTTTAAACTTTATAACAACTTGTTTAATATTTGGATAAATATTGCATGGGTAATGTTAAAAAATCTATTATGAATGTATGCAAAAAAAAGCGTAGAACAGCATTTCTTCAATTAATGTATATTATAGATATCTCACAGAGACGAAACTGTATTTATTATGGGAAAGTAGGTATAGAAGTCATTTGGGTGTACATAGGACTTATGACATATCTTTATGGTTGGCTTAAGTGATCACTTTACACAATTGTAACATTCGCCATTTCCACCCATGATAGAATATACCATGCTTATTCATTTTTTGGAAGTTGTATATATGTTCAAATTGCGTGAAAAGCTTTCACATATGAGTTGTAAGCGCCTTTCCATGCGGCCTGTACAAAGCCATTTTCATTCCCCTAAATCCCCACAGATGTCGCTAATGAGAAAATCTACATTGATTTTTTACGGAATTTTGAGAGCAATATACTTTATTGTGTAATGAAATTCATCCGAATACTTGCATTACACTAGGATATATCTATAATATATCTATATATACATTAATTGATTAATAATGTCTCTGTGACATAAATCCAGCACTGTTCTGAAAGATTTGAACAAACTCAAAATATTCAGCATTTCTTCAATTTTTTTATTTTATTTACTTGTACCATGTTATATTTGTTTCCCAATTTTATCACTATCATTACTAGTGGGATAAAATTAATACACATCTGCAAATATTCAATATTTTTCCCCTGATAAAAATTGTGGAGGGTATACTTTGTACTGAGAGACAAGTGGATTAAGTAAACGAAGGGATATTTCCTACAAAATCTAGAAATCACTACATTCTAAATTAGTTATCTTTGGCGATCTGCTTTCAAAATAGTTTTTTGATATTTTTGAATATCACTGCCTTTGCTTTTATATCCCTCATACAAACACGAGTCATTCGTAATATTGTGTAACTTAGTAAAAAGAGTCATTTTATCAGAGAGATTAATTACCACTGAATTCGATACTCTGCTACCTATTTTTGAAATTTCCATACTAACTTCACTGGCACATTTGCCGGTACAGATCACCTCTTAACCTCGCCTCCGGCACTGAGCTTCTCTCTCCTCTCGAAATCATCATTGTCCTTGTACACAGCTTCCTAGACGCAAATGGATTTTACTTGTTTGAGATTGTTAGGCGAAGCGATCGTTTTAAACATCCCTTTTTCACGGTGTTTCCCGACAATAGTCATTTATTTATTTATTTATTTATTTATTTAATGTTCATGGAAGACAAACAGCACAAAAAAAAAGCATAGAAAACATTGATACAATATAGATGGCCAATTACAGTTCTCCACATTTAGAAATAAGTCAGTAATAATAAATATTTATGAATGACTAAGGCGTATTAAAAATTATACAGAAAGAAAAAATAAAAAAATTTAAACAAAATAAACAGAAACTTAATTATTACGTGGAAAAAAATTCAGCACTCAAAATTTTTCTTAATCTTGTGTGGCTGCACTCGAACAAATCAATACCCAATAATCTTATCAGTTTATTGAATGCATCGCATACCCTCAAGAAATATGAATTACGACGATAGTTGGATGAGGTAAAATCAATGTGAAAGACTGGGTTGTGTCTACGAGATCTACAGGGAACATGGAATTTTAGTCTATTTAATAGTTCAGGACAATCGACGTTGCCTGATACAATTTTTAGTAGGTACATCAAATCACCTATTTCGCGACGTTGATGAAAGTATTAAAGAATTAGTGATATTAGAGAAGAAAATATTTTGAAAGAATTCTAACAAATGATGCGGTTTTAATATACATTGAGATTAAAAAGATTTTCAATAAAATAAATGTATAAAATTCTGCAATCGGCCATTTTAACTGAAACACCGATCAAAGCGAAAGACGTCACGCCTAAGTAACCATCACCGTGTCTCTTGAACTGTTGTCATAGACACTATGCAATGTTTACTTAGGCTTGACGTCACGTAGACGCCGTGACAGCTGAGGACGTTTTCGCGCAAAATTACAAATAGGTAGATGGAAATGCAATAATTTGCGTAAAAACTTAGTTTATTACTGAAATAATGTTATTTTTGGTAATAGTAGACGTGTACCCACATTATAGAAGGTTATTTCAAAATCGGTCATCACGCCTGCGCGCTGTCAAAAGCGTGCAGGACTAATTAATGTATTTCTTTTAGGTGCGTTAATTCTCATGTATTTCTTTTTAGTGCGTTTCATAAAGCTTGAAAGTAAATAATAACTGAATGTAATGCTTTATAAATATAACGGACATAAAAGACTATAATTAATAATTTCATAATTAGGAAAGGAAAAAAATAGTTTGCATCTTCTTGATGAAATTCTACGTTTTTCAACCAAAATTTTTCTTTAATGCGTTCCATTGTTGAAGATAAACTTTTTCATGGATTGTTTCATTAAATTTCCATCATTATTAGTGGACATAAGGTTAGGTTAGGTTAAAAAAAAATGTAGTGTTGTCGGGGTTACACTGCGCGCTTTGGCCTTGCGCGCAGTTGTCCTGATTGAATTCATGTCACCATCCAGAATATTTTTTTTATTAAAAGAAGAGGAGGAGGACTACATTAGACTGTAGTCAGTTTAATAATGTCGATGAGAGATTATGATGCTCCCGAAACTTAAGTAGTAAAGTATTAAATATAATTAAACTTAAGTGGAGATAATATCGTTGACGTTTTAGATCTATTTACTCCCTTCATATTAACTCGTGGCGTCTGCTTGCTTGCCTACCGTCGAAAAAACTTTGGATCGATTTTTAACCCTTTTCCCGTGATCCAATCGAGCTGAAACTTTGCAAGCAGACTCGTGGCGACGATCATGAAGATCTATCAAATTTTCGTTAAAAAATAATAATAATTATAGTATAATTTTGGGTTTTTCAAATTTTTAATGGTTTTTTCATACAAGTTGTATGGAGATTCCGACGCATATGGTAGACACGAAACCCGAAAATGAGAAAGGGAGTATTGTAAAAATTTGGTTTTTATGGGTTACTTTTTTTTAATGATCATAAAGTTTTTTTATTTAGTAATTTTATTTGATGAGAGGTAACGAACAGTTTAAAATTACAATGTTTTCGAATATTCGTTTCAACCAATTTCTTATGTGGTTCCAAGACCGAAACGTAATAGTAACCTTCTCAAGCATTCTTTTATACTAGCGATCATGTCTTGGTAATCACATTTTGATCACACAAAAAACCTCTTAAAAACATCTCGGTACAATTAGGAACTAATTACATACAGATGTACAAATACTTGTCTGTCGGCCTTGCTGTCAAAGAGAATTACGTCAAAATAACATCTAGGTACGAAATCTTACACTCGTGTCCACGGAAAATTATTTGCTAATTTGGCTAATCAAGCAGTCATTGAAATGGGTTATATAAACACCAGAAAGCTGTTTTCTTCATTTAAATATTTTCTAGACAAATGAATGAAGAAAGATCTTCATTAAAGGCCTGACGAAGGTCAGTTTTTTTTATTGTATTATTAAATTTATACATATTTTCTATTGTTATAGATCGTGCCAAGCCTTGTACAGCTTGTCGGCACATTTCTTTTCAATTTTCTTGCATAAGTACATTGCATATTTATTTAAAGGTATAATTTACACATATATATATATATAAAATAATAATATTATATGAACATAATAAAATTTAAAAATAAACTTAGTTATCAAACTAGGTAATCGATCGAAATAATAAAAAAAAAACATGAACATCAATATGAATCACTGAGATCGAGATAAATAAAAAAATCATGGAACAGCTCAAAGTAAAAAAAAAGTAACCCACAAAAACCAAGTTTTTATTATACTCCCTTTCTTTTTAAAATATAACAACAATTAAAGACGAATTAAAACATATAACATAACACTTAACTTACAGTAATTTAATATATTTCTAAAATGTCAGATGTTTTGACCTTTGATAAGACACTTCATGCTTTGAAGATTAAATTCTAAAAACATTTGTCAGTTAATTTAGATTTTCGACATTCGTAGTGAAGTACCTATTATGCATACCGACGGAGTAATTCAAATTTAGAAAATATTCCGCGACGTTATCGGGCCGCCGTTGCTAATCAAACTTTTCTAATGATTCCAATTTGAAAAAACCAATCAAATTTCTAAAAATCCGAAATTATACTATAGTTATTAATTTTTTTTAACGAAAATTTGATTGATCTTCTTTATCGTCGCCACGAGTCTGCTTGCAAAGTTTCAGCTCGATTGGATCGTGGGAAAAGGGTCAAAAATCGATCCAAAGTTTTTGTTGACGGCAAGCAAGCAGACGCCACGAGTTAATATAAAGGGAGTAATACAAAGGCATTGAGGCCAGCAATATGAGGCATGTGAAATTTGTCTAAATTTCCAGAGTCAAGTTATTTAGTAGGAATTTCCATATTTCTCTTCCTCTCCCTGTAGGTTGGGTGATATTCTTGACGTACTCCGGTATTTTATTGAAGAGTCGTGGTACTGTGTTCTCTGTTGTTCTTGCTCCATAGAAGTTGTTGAATTTTTTCGCATTGATTTGCCTATTTATGATTTGCCGAGTTCTATGGCTATGATATTAGTTCCTTTTTCCTCTTCATAGTGCTTCATGGTTTTTTTATGGTGGTATATTTGTTTGTCAGGGAAAACTTCACAGTATTCAAATAGTATATTATCATTTTTTTCTGCTATTGACTCTTATTTTTGGGGGTACAATTATTTTTAGGAGTTTTTTGCATGTAAGGTTTTTTTTCTTAACATGCAAAATACTTGTAATTATGAACCTTTTCATTAATGCTTCTGAAAATATTCTTTTTAGTATTCTACTTATTATGAAATACACATTCAACATCTCGAATTGCACGATTTAGACTTGTGCCGTGCAAACGTGTTTCCTGCGAAACATCGTACCTTCCCTAGACTAAACTGTTCTGTTCCGTAAACTAAACTGTTCTAAACAATCTTATGATGTATCTGTCGTGTGTATTTTGAAGTCTTCACGAAGTCGTTCGTTGAAGAGATTCTGTTGTTCTCGAATCTCGAGAAGCATTATATACAGGGTTATTTGGAAAATATTAATAACCTCGCAGGACTATATTCCTGCTTTAATTATCATTCGAAAATGTTCAAGCAACCATGACCTCGTATCTCCGGAGACGTGTGACATCTAAGTTTGCAACTTTTTCAATATTCCTAGCTTGTTTTTTGCAAAACGTTGGACCATTATTACAGTAACTCATATCTAATATGAAAAATTTATTCCCTTTAATACAAGTCAAATAAAATGATAAATACTATATAAACTGTTTTATTTCTACCTATGTATTTTACATTATCCTATTTTCTTTGTTTCGTATTACATTTTTTTATGTTTCTTTATGTATAATGATATATATTTTCTTTTAAATAAAGACGTATCTTAAGGAGGAGACAGTAGATGGATTTTTTCTAGCGGCCGTGCCGCTTCGCAACGGTTTATACGACTGGTGCGGAGCAGCACGGTCCTGCTTGTTAATTGAAATAAAATTTCAACCTGGAGACGATTGAGTAGGACCGATATGGGAGCTTTGCTCTTAAAACAGTCCTGGGTGAGCGGTGGATACTATTCACATTCACTGTGGACAATATCCAGTTATTGCGTTCCCAGAACATACATACGTATCAAAATATTGTCAACGTAGTTATATTCCATCCCTTTTGAAGATAACATTCCATAAATGTCCTTGTGAAATAGATCGTGCATACACCTTTACTCGTGCCTCTCTTATTTTCTTGCCACACAATGACTGACACTTCCGTACAAAACGCGACACGTTAAAAAATACCGGAAGATTATTCTGGTAGTGTGAGAATTCTTCCTTGTGCTGCCAAATCGGTGATCCTCAATCGCCAACATTACTCCTTACAATCTTTCCAAAACGTCGTCCCAGCTGGTCTTAAAAAGCAGAGGAAGATAGGACGAAAACGGACCACATGTACAAGTAGTCGGGGGCGACCACAGCGGCCTTGTGTGACTAGACAAAACAAGTTTTGAAAGAGGGTAATGTCAGATAGATATCTAGAGAGCCGACGAGCGCGTGTAAGAAGATGTACATGATGACATATTTGCAAGATTTCCACATTTTTTAAGAAATATTTTTAAAATATTGTCCGAACGATCTTTCCAAAGTATCGCGTTTGATTTCGATGCGGATTGTTTAATTTCGTTAAAGGTTAAGAGGTGCTCTTCACGAAATGTAAATGTTTTTATCTAGCCTTTGAATGTCAGAGTGTTATTAAATATTTGAGGTAAAAATTGTGTGTGGTGGGCTTCGTGTGTTTTCAATTCCGGGTTGCCAGTGTGAGCTTTGCTTGAGATGTTTATATGACTAATATAAAACTCAAGTGTACTTCCTCAACACCGAATATACCTACAATAAACTGTCTACCAACGTTCAATTGAAATATGTTGAGAAAGATATCGAAATATGGCGACCGCGTGATTTTAAATAAAGAATAATAATGATTTTTTTAAATTTCTTATATATTTATATATCAAATTGACATTTTTTTATACTTTGTAGTCGTGTAGACCTCATCAGTGAAGAGAAGCTCTTGAGTCTGATGAGGGAGCCTCACTTCTCATTTTATATATAGTTACATCATGCGAGTAACTCAATAATAATAGCTTCTTCTCTGTGAGTCTTCTATTATTTAAATTTTCAGTTAAAAAAACTCATTACGTACTAGATAAGTGTCTGACAAAATAAATAACAATTTTAAAAACACATTTACATAAATTAATAAACAATAATATATCAATATATTATAGATGTGAAATTATATTTTTATGGGAAAGTAGGTATGGAAGTCTTTGGGTGTTTATAGGGCTTACGATCTATCGTACGGCTGGCTTAAGTGATTACTTTACACAATGTAGAGTTCACCATTTTCACCCACGTAGAATACAATGGCTATTAAATTTTGGAAGTTGTATATATTTAAATTATACGGCATATTCATAAACAACTTTTTCGCTTCGCACCATGTCTTTCTTACTTTGTATGCCATATTTATTTTTATAATTCTTGCTGTATACCTTATTTCTTTATATATCCTGTCTATTATGTACCTGCATGTGATAATTTCTCATAATATATCCATATACTCTTATATTTATGATACAAGCGATATATAATATCGCTTGCATCATAATTTAATATATGTATACATTTATGGAATGTGTGGGACTGCTCTAAACGCCCTACATACTGGAATAACGTTTTATAATTATTATTATTATTAATTATATTAATAATGTCACTACAAAATTATTTTGTTGAAAACATTTACGTTATTCTAAAAATAATTTATCATTTTTGGATAATGACTACCAATTTTTAAAAGAGGATAATTGCACCTTCATAAATAAATAATGGCCTTCGCAGAAACCTTGTGACTTCACCCTGGCCCCGTGGCGACACATCACCTTAACGATGGTGGGTAACCCCTTGTCTCTCCCAAGATCTCCAAGATAGCTGATCTCCGCAGCGTCCGTCTCGAAGGCTGCCTGGTCCTGTCCGAACAGGAGCTGGTTTGTCTTGAAATAAGTTTCCATCTTTATACGGCGGCGCTGGACCGCATGAATTGAAATTTTAATTTTGTACATTTGTATTTGAAAAATTGAATATAGAACCACAGTATACCCAGAACAGTAGTTTATCTCCGGCCTGTCGGCGAGTTATTAGCCTACTCTTGCGTTGACGCTAGGATTGTCACTTTATTTTTACTCACTTTCTTTTAACCCGTAGCGTCTGAGATTCCGACGCATAAGTATACACGAAACCCGAAAATTTCTATAATTAGTATACCTAGTTTCTGCACTTAAATTGTAAGAACGCTGATTAACATCAACGTAGACTTTTAAAAACTCACAGTCTTTGTGATAATCAACACACCTTTTTAGTAAACATAACATAGTAAACATAAAAAAGGCATTTTTTTTCTAAAGCGGCGGCTGCGAGCGCGAATGGCACCGAAGGCACGGCCCTTACTGCCGCCGCCTTGTGCCCCCATATTCTATGTCAATGTGTGCGTCACAGTGCGTGCGTCCACGGCGCCGAGCACGCACGCACACATTCTAATGGGTAGCGGCCAGTTTGTATGAAGACGTATTACTGTTCTTAGTATACTGTGATAGAACGCATTTTATATCAACATAATGGACTTAATCTCTTTTCATGTTCCCTGCAGACGTACCCGACGAAACGTGCTCTTCCATGTTCCGAGAAATAGAGCATCCCATACACAATATACATTTTTATATAGCGCATGCAAAGCTTTTAATAATAATGATATCGATATTAACCTCTTCAACATTGGTCTTCCCGAATTTAAAAGCATGTTTTAGATTACATGTACTAAATCGATTTTGACCAATCACTCACTATATCTAATCTTCTCTTCCTCCACCTCTATCCTGACTCCTATCTCCTCATCCTTTTTCTCCCATTAATTAACTCATTTCTTGATATACTTTTTTTTCACATTCAATCACTTACCATTATTTAGTCTTAACATTGTTTGTTGCTTACCACTATTCATGAATTAATTTAAAATAATTTACTTACAAATATCATATATAATTTGTTCTCAATATCTGTGAATCTTTTTAATTGTTCTATGAAATGAACACTATGCTTTTACATTATGATGTTTAAAAGACTGTTAAGATTCCTTAATAAATAAATAATAATTCCGTTGTCTGTCCGTCCATCCGTCTGTCTGTCTGTCTGTCCCCGTAGCTTCGTGTAACGTCCGTAATTTCGTTCGAACTCACGGCTAAAAAGCGAAATTAAACAGCCGGAGATGGGACTTGAACCCCGGGCCAGCAAACCCAATGTCAGCAACGATAGCAATGTTGCTATCGCCGAGCCTGCTTTACCCGTCAAAAATACAGTGCATACAGGACTTTGCAAAGATGCATACCATTTCATGTTCCGTCCAATCGCCAGGGTATAAAATAGTATATTTTACTGCCGGCAGGGGAAATATTTTGATAAAAGTCGTTATTACTATTGCGTGGGTGGCTATAAATAAATTAATACTTATTATTTAGGAACCGTCATGTTAAAGTATTGTCATTTTAAAGGGTTGCAGATAGTTATTAAGTAATAATAAATAAAATAGTCGTAAACCCGCGAAAAATAATACGGGACAAAATAATAATTAACAACGACCCTTGCGTGTAACATGAGCTGCGCGCTTATTGACGTGTCACACCCGGGCCTCATTAGCGGCTTGTCATCATCAGTGTTGTTGTTGTAATCCCGGCGATTTACGGACAGACAAAGATTCGAAATCAGGAAAGTTGATTGGGTGATTTTTCAAAGGTATAGAGCTTTAAAATAAAATAATTTAATATGTAATGGCCATGGTATTGGCTTTATTAGAAAGATAATTGTATGCCGTCAGAGTTAGAATATAATGTGTTTTTTTAAAGGTTTGTTTTTAGAATTGGCAACTCTATTTCAAGCGACAGCCAATTTGATATGTAACAGCTGATTTATGCTTAGTTTGGTTTGCCATTTCAATAATTATACATTCATTCATCCATTCATATATTAAGTGTGTGTCAAAAGATGTATTCTTTCTCGAGTTCCAATATTTTTAAAATTTTTGAAGTTACGTATTTAAAATTTTTTGGACCACCATCTTGATATAAGAAGATGCATCAAACTATATGGCAGAGATCTTTAAGTAGGAGGGATGTTAATATACACATCCCTTAAAATTTCGAGATCTCAAATTTCATTACCAAGATGTCTTAATATTATTCCAATAGTTTCTCCATATTTTATTCAGTAGATTTGAATTTGAATCAAAATGACTTATAAAATCGATGTCCAAGTTATCAAAATGCAAACCAAAAATGTTTTAAAATTATATTAACCTGAACATGATGAAACGATACGCATATTTAAAAAAAAATAGGTTTCGAATTCAGAAAATAAAAACCACTTTTATTTTTCTAACAAACTAGCATTTCTATCGAAATCTATCAAAAATAATTGATTTAGAGATCGAAACTGACGGAACTTATAAAGCTTTTAAATAAGCTATAATAAAAGTAGGTATATATAATTAAATTCAGTGGATTTGAATAAAACCGTTTTATGATAAATAAATTACTACTATTTAGTATATCATATCCGTTTGCCGTATGAATAAGGCGATTTTAAATATCAGATGATGAGCACGAAAGATGAATAAATAAATATACATGTCACATAGATAATATTGTATGGGTCTCCAAATACGTTATTATAAAAGTGTTTTGTAAATTCGTTACGGACAAACAGGTTTTTAAATTATCAAAATGTTGAAAATACTCGTTTTTGTCAATTCGTACATCATGTTTTCAGTCACTATCGTCACAGAGATAAAATAAAAAATTTGACACAAAAACTTAAAAATGATCAGATCAATAAATAATAATAAAGAATGTGTCAAAGATTATTTTGACGTTTTTTTGGTACGCCGACGATCACGTATGTATAAACATTATAAAAAACGAATAAGTAGTAACAGATACCTCTCTTTCTGGCACCGTCAACACTTGCGTTAAATATCTTTCTTACCATTCTTTCCTCATTCATTCGCTCAACATACCCAAACCAACTTTGCGACCCTTTTTTAATTCTATTAATTATGCTAAGATCAGCTTTGCATTCATTCCTAATATCTTCATTCATTACTCTATCATAAATGGATTTGCCACACATGCGTCTAAGGGATCTCATCTCCACTGCATTCAGTCTTCTTTCGTTCCTCATTCGCCATTATTTCATATAATGTAAATTATTTCATATATATATATATTGTAACTGTCAGAGTCTCTTGAGTACAATTACATGATAGAACATTCCAGAACATTCTGGGATGCCCTATAATATTCGGGAATCGTCTGGAAGCGTCAGGAACATTCTCGCAAACCTATAAATGTATAGAATAATCTCAGAAGTTCGAAAAACTAACGCGTTTCATATAAAATGTATATATTGACGTTTACTCCGTAACATTTACCAGCGATAAAACCATTAGCGAAACAGTCTTACCAACGCGCGACATTTGATACCAGCGACAACAAATTAAGCGATGTAAAATAAGTGTATCCACCTTCGTGTGAATTGACGTGAATTCTCTGAAAACTTATGCGAAAATTTTCTAGCAAGCGATAATAAAGTGCTTCACAGACGTGTGACTGATTGAGATATAGTGTGAATTAAAAAATAGTGTTTCAAACAAATTCGTGTCCAGTGACTTCGTGAATTTATTGAAATAATAAATAAATCGTTGGTTAATTTCCATTGTTTTCATTTGGCTCCAACAGCCGCGTCCCATGACAGTATGTACAGTCAAAGATCATATGACACGAGAGGGATATATGTAGAAAAAAAAAACGCCACTATGCAATTAACCAAAATGACATAGACCTATGTATATATAGATGATTTTATAGCCAGAGAAAACATTTAAAAATTGATATGGTTTTTTAATATTGTAACGAAGCTAAAAAGAATTATGCACTCCTGTTAAGTGACAGTTGTTTGAAGTTGTCACAACAATATCGAAAAGTCCAGAACGGCCTAGCTTAATCTACGGCTTTCGAAAAACATCTATAAAGGTTTGGAAGCCACGGGAAAGTTCTCCTAAACACTGGGAATCCCTGGAGGGTTCGATACCAGCATTGGCCAGATACAAATAAGACCATGCGGGAGTAAGAGTAGTACTTGTTTTAGCGCGTTTGACAGCGAAACAAAGCGAAGACAGCCGCAGGCTACGGAGGCCAGGGTGGCAAACGTGCGATAACTCAGGCGAATAATCTAGAAATAATCTGAAGCGAATAATACGCTCGAAAACTGGATAGAACTTTCCAATGGATATTGAATAAAGTGTTAAAGCGATAATAAAGTGTCAATTTAGAGCGATAAATTAAGAAAGAATGAATTTTAAATAATAGCGTTAAATTTAATAGTGTGAACTTTGTACATTAAATAATTAGTTAATCAGTAAATTATTTTTTTATTTTTTTTTATTTTCCATTTATTGGTTTTCTTACAGCCATATAATTAATAAATCTTGGAAAAAAAACAATTATTGATGTACAGAGCCTTGGGCCAATTACAACAAAAATATTAGGTCCTTACATATGAAATTGACGTTTAGTATGGGAGGAACATAAAGCCGATTTTTTTTATTATAATATATTTATTTAATCAAAGTATGTACCATTGCTATCTATGCACTTTTGCCATCTCATAGGTAGTTCATCGATCCCTTTACTAAAAAAACCATTCGGACGGGAATCAATAAAATCTTTGAAGGCGGTTTGGACTGCCCCATCGGAGTTGAATTTTTTCCTTTGCAAGAAGTTATCCAAATTTCGAAAAAATGGTAATCTGTTGGGGCAAGGTCCGAAGAGTACGGTGGATGTCTTAGACATTCCAATTGAAGCTCCTCTAATTTGGTAGCCGTCTGTTGTGCAGTGTGTGGTCTAGCGTTATCATGAAGCAGCAGTGGCCTAGAGCGATTAACCAGCCTCGGTTGTTTAGCAGCTAGCTTTTCCATCATGGTTTGCAGTTGCTGACAATAGACATCTGCAGTAATCGTCTGGCCAGATTTAAGAAAGCTGTAGTGAACGACACCAGCACTAGTCCACCAAACGCTCACAAGTAACTTTTTTGGAGTCAATTTTCGCTTGGGGCATGGTTTGGCTGGTTCGGCAGGGTTCAGCCATTGCGATGAGCGCTTCCGATTATCGTACAGGATCCACTTTTCATCACAGTTAATGATTCGATTTAAAATCCCTTCATTATTGTGCCGGTTGAGTAATGCAACGCAGCAGTCAACGTGCGTTTGTTGATTTGCTTCACTCAATTCGTGAGGTACCAACCTTTCAAGCTTTTTCACCTTACCAATTTGCTTCAAGTGGATTAAAACAGTTTTATCACTAACACCGCAGCCTGCAACTAACTCGGATGTGGTTTGCGATGGATCCGCTTCCACAATAGCCTTCAATTCTTCATTATCAACTTTGGTCTCCGGCCGTCTACGGGGCTTGTTCTGCAGGTCAAAATTTCCAGAACGAAAACGTTGGAACCAAAAACGCACTGTGTTTTCTTTTGCAGCACCGTCGCCATACACATCATTAATCCTTCGAGCCGTTTCTGCAGCACTGGTGCCACGGTGGAACTCGTACTCGTAAATAACGCGATATTTCAAGTTTTTCATTTTGTAAACTGAGTGACGCAAAGAAAAAAACAATTGAGGAAAAAACAAATGAATTATAATTTTCAAAACACAAATACATGAGTAAATAGCTGTATAAATTTGGATTTGGAATTCTTAACCAAAGAGAAGATATTTGAGATCAAATTTGCCAGTACGCCAAAACGCCAATTTCATATGTAAGGACCTAATATACAAGAATATTATACTACCACGATCGATAAAAAAATAAGAAAAAACAATATGTCAAATAGTGAGTGTATGTATTTGTGTGTTTTTATGTATGCGTTTTTACGTGTTTGTGTGTGTGTTCACATGTGTGGGAAGAAAATGTCATCGCGCGAGTTTATACGTAAGGGATTTTGTAAACTGCTCAAAACTTAAATATAAAATATCGAGATCTGCAAACGCTGTGTCATAGGTACCTAGAACTCTGTTAATAATAAAGTTTTTACCGTAGTTTTTTTTCCAATGATTTAAGTTGAAAAGGCGTGGTGCTCTTGTTTGTCTCTGCGGGACATTAAAGTGTATCGAATTTAAAAATTCAGGTGAATCTATGTGATTATTAAGAATTTTTTGTAAAGGTATTTCATATCGCTTATCGTTCACCTGTCTTCAAGAATAGTTATCTTGTGGTACTTATATGCGTCGTCATAGTTATTCTGTAATTCTGTAAATCTGTAATTAAATTCCAGCGTTTTCATTCATTCCTCCCGTCGCCACGACACATGACAACATCTAAAAATGCATTAAACAATTATTTTTAATTGTAAAAGCGCCAATATTATCCAGATGGCATTCACCCTCTATTTTGTCGTTTTTTTAACACTCCTCAAGTAAGATATAATCACACGGTTCCTAAATTAATTATTGACAAAATATAATTCACTCAGACCGTGTGAGAGGGAGGAAACAAAAAAAACTCGGTGCGTTACTAATACGAAACCATGACCCAATCAGGAGTGTTTAATAATGTCTGCATTAATGACGAATGGCGAACAGAGAGGCGAGTGTAATTAGCGCCAAGTGGCGAAAGGTGGCCGGCTCGCTCTTTCGGTCCGCACAGCCTCGCTGGACGACGCCGCGCATGGGCGGATGTCGGAGATTACAAATTTTACAACCACTTTTTTTTTTATCAATTCAAATCTATTCAATGACTATTTCTCAGTTACGATGTTGTGTAGAACTTGTAACGATATTGGCCTATTCAAATAGACATTGCTGAAAAATTATACGAAAATATCTATCTGCTAAAGTTTATAATAAAGAGAAGCTTCACAAACCGTTAAATACTCTATAATTAAATATTTGCCGGATAGGTAGATGCGGACGAGCTTTATTATCTCTGCACGCGGGCGTGTAAAGCAGGCTTTATGTTATTTTGTTTAACGAGATGTCCAATCACAGACGCGGGCGTTAGCACCGAATCTGACCAATGAAACGCGTCTTTAGAGTTAGACTTTGACTTTTACACGCGAGTTGGAATCAAAGATGGCGCGAGATAGGGACGATTGTTAGGCGTTACAAAAGAGAAAGCGGCACTTGAGTTTTCAGCTTGAAGGTCGGCGGAGGCCTTGTCGAGGAGAGTCAGTAAGGAAGATAATTTGGCTGGATCGAGGAAAAAGCCAGAGGTTGATAATAATTCAAAGAGAATTGGAACAGTGAACAGCTAAGCATTTTCAATATTATTTATTTCTATTGCCTTTTTCGTGTATTCAATTTAGAACTTTCTGGATCGTAACAATTATTGAAACATGTTGTGGATTGTTTCGTTACGTATTTTGGGCCTAGTGATAATTATTACTATACGCGCTTCGGATTTAATGTACAAGAAATCGTAATGTGGAGACTGTGAATTATTGCATAACGCTTATGAAATATGTAATTCTGTCGCTGTTCATATGAAAAATCATTTAAATTTGGTATTCATATATTACCAAAGATATAAAGGCTTTAAAATGGAATACCTTACTGACGAAAAGTGTTTCGTGTTTGTTTGTGGGTTTTAAAATTCAGTATAATTGTGCGTATTCAATGTCGCGAGGTTCGGAATGTACGAGAGGTTCTTCAGGGCGGATGTATTATTGTGCTAAGGAATGCTTTGTTATCTATGCTGGCGATTGAGTACACGGATTTCTATATGATTTGTATTGTTTGGAAATAATTGGGATCGGAGTATTTATGGGGTTTTGATATCACGATTGTAGGCGTGATATAGGTTCAAATCGTGCGAGGAATTTCCTACAAACAATATATTTTAAAAATGCATCTGGATTTTATATTTATTTTATTGAGACATGAATGTGTGGTTTATTTGAACTCGTTACATGTTTGTGTTGCGTATCATTAGGCAATCGCTGAAAACACGATTTGTTCCTATCAAGTTCTTATAAAGACGTGTTTCGAATTGTATATATTCCTTAATTGCGATGGTTATTCATAGTCACATTGTTTTATTCATTCAACATTAGATATTTGAAATGTTTCTACAACATTTTCCATTATTGTGGGCAGTTCGCGGTTTGATCAGGGGTAGTTAACCTTCGGTCTTCCGTAACCGTGATAGTTTTTCATATGACATTGTTTTATTCATTCAATATTAGATATTTGAAATGTTTTCTAGAACATTATTCACTATTGTGGGCAGTTCGCGGTGTGTTCAGGGGTAGTTAACCTTCGGTCTTCCGTGATCACGTTATTTACTAATATGACAGATTGTTTTGTTTTGTTCGTTTAATATAAGTAATATCATATTTTTATGAGTTACCGTAATTATTTATCTATATGATTTTATTATTGAGAGTGATGCAACGAATACTACCTTCACGAGTACGAATATCGGGCTTACTATTCGGTGAATACGAATGCGAATATTTCCACCAAGGTGGGGGAACTTGAACATACTTGTAAATATAATAACCTTGATGCAACGAATACTACCTTCATGAATACGAATATCAGGCCTACTATTCGGTGAATACGAATGCGAATATTTCCACCAAGGTGGGGGAACTTGAACATACTTGTAAATATAATAACCTTGATGCAACGAATACTACCTTCATGAATACGAATATCAGGCCTACTATTCGGTGAATACGAGTGCGAATATTTCCACCAAGGTGGGGGGGGAGAACGCAAGCATACTTGTGATTGTGTTGTTTGTGTCTGCATGTGATATCATTGTACGGCGTAGATGAACTAGTTTAAGGGGTTTATGTCCCGTATGTGCTTGGCGTAGTGGGAATAGTCTTCTCGTTTCTAGGATTCTATACAGGTTTACAGGTGCTGATATTGAAATATATATACAAGGAAAACACTATTTTGGGAACCATTAATTGGATGGAAGATATTGAAGCACACATACACACAAGGAGGACGTTATGTTAAATACATGACTGGAAAGTTGTTATTGGAAAACACAGGCGTCCAGTCGGCGGGACGCAAGCATATTTGTAATTATATTGGTCATGTCTGCATGTGATATCATTGTACGGCGTAGATGAACTAGTTTTAAGGGGTTTATGTCCTGTATGTGCTCGGCGTAGAGGGAATAGTTTTCTTGTTTCTAGGATCTAATACAGTTTTACAGGTGCTGATATTGAAATATATATATATATACAAGGAAAACACTATTTTGGGAACCATTAACTGGATGACAGATATTGAAGCACACATACACACAAGGAGGACGTTATGTTAAATACATGACTGGAAGGTTGTTATTGGAATACACAGGCGCCACTAGAAGATATGGGCAGTTTGCAGAGAACTTCAACTTCTGTCAGTTAAGGACCTTTTACTATTACTATTCTTTCGCCTTTTGCATAACCGTGGATGAACTAGATTGAAGGGGTTTATGTTCTGTATGTGCTCGGCGTAGAGGGAATAGTTTTCTTGTTTCCAGGATCTAATACAGTTTTACAGGCGCTGATATTGAAATGTATATACACAATGGAAATGAATGGCTACACAGGCGCTGGTAATTGCTCAATTTTGGAGAGTACCCGTTATATTACTTCGGATCAGGATGCCATCTCAGAAGCAGACCAACTACAGAAATAAGATAAGAACCTTTAATATTATTTATTCTTTATTTTCTTATGTGTATCAAATGGAATGTTCGTGCTATATAATTTGTCATTGTCTCATGGTCACTATTCATTTCATTACGTGGGTTCAGAGTTCGACGGTAACGGACGCGGAAACAAATTAGTACTGATGTCGGGACGTAACGTCGGGATTATATCTTAATTATCTTTAGGATAGAAGCGAGGTCATCATACGTGCATTCTGCATTTCAAACGATTTACTAACATATATAAATACATATTATTGCGTTTTACAAATTGAATATGATCGCGGGAAATAGTCATTCCGTCCGGTTATGCAATGTTAACTTCCAACGTAGCATAATGAGATCTTATTACCGGTGCTAGACTCTCGAGGTTAGTCACGTGATTGTTGTATAAATGGAATAGTGAAGGGGATTGAAGAATTAGATACACTCGCGATACAGGTAGTTGTATGTAACTGGGATCAAATGACGGGGTGCGTGTTCTCGGTCCAGGGGATGAACGGGACTGCGGAGACACTCTGGGTGGGTCTAAGTAGAATTGCGCAAAGCCTCCACACAGTTAAAATGTGTTCAGTCAAGCAAAGGTGAAGCATTTCGAATCGGACCAGAGCGTCGTGCCTCAAACACAGCCGGAGGGAAGAAGCCCCTACGTTCTTTCACTCCCTTGGCCCGACGAGCTCGAATTCCGGATATGCATGTTCATGAATGTCAGCTAAAAGACTCAGGTAGCCGTACCTCAAATCGAAACCTTCGTTCGGGACCTCATCAACGTACGAGACAGGGCGTTCCGCATGGACGAGCAACTATGAGAAGCAAATGAAGGGGGATTGAAGAAAGAGATACACTCGCGATACAGATAGTTGTATGTAACTGGGATCAAATGACGGGGTGCGTGTTCTTGATCCAGGGGATGAACGGGACTGCGGGGACACTCTGGGTGGGTCTAAGTAGAATTGCGCAAAGCCTCAACACAGTTAAAATGTGTTCAGTCAAGCAAAGGTGAAGCATTTCGAATCGGACCAGAGCGTCGTGCCTCAAACACAGCCGGAGGGAAGAAGCCCCTACGTTCTTTCACTCCCCTTGGCTCGAAGAGCTCGGGCTCTGGTTATGAATGTATGTGAATGTAATAACTCCGTACTCAAGGACGAGATAGGACGTTCCTCATGAACGAGAAATTATAAGATGCAGGTAGCAGTTCGACAGTCAATACTTATGCTCGGGGCCGCTTTAATGAACGAGATCTGTTAGCAGTTTAACAATCAATTTTTATGATCGGGACCGCATTCAGGCGCGCGATGACATTACTAACACCATCATACTCATCATTCACCACCTTTTCTAACTTGCTGTATACAGAGACCTTCGGGGTTCTCCTTTCCCGGCCAGCGAGAAACGTATCAGGAACTACACAATCAACTGTAATAATCATGCTGTTTTACCATCATTTAATATCTCTAGTCAATAAGACTACACCGTGGGATCAATCACATCAACTATATTTGGCGATGCTAACATGGCTCTGACTGACGCGCTCAAGGGAGAGTCTTTTCCAGTCACCCAGTTAGTTCATTCAGCCCTTAAATCAGCAGTAAACATCATAATAATCCGGCTCATGTAGCCGCAACGTGGGATCCTCATCATTATACACCAGTCAATTTGACTGCCCCGCGGGACAATATACAAACCTTAATGTCAGACGCGGGATTTCTTCCTGATATGTTTGTCGCCGGGAAGCGAGGACTTCGGGGGATTCCAGCAGGAGCAATAGAGTCTCGGCTTGATCTTGGTCTGCAGCTTAGTGTGGGAGGTTATGTCTAAACAGGAGTTAACCACCGGATGCGGCGATGCTCTGGGGCCGCATCCCCCTCCACCCTACAGGGGGGGGGGGCATCTAGAATCCACGTTTGAACAGAAGTGGTTAGACACTTCTTAAATTTCACTTACAAATCTGTATCTTCCATGCCCTTAGAATCTCGGGCTGCGATAATGTCAGACAAAGCTTGCCCTGAGCCTCTGTTGCGCCTAGTTGTTGTGAATATATATATGTTTGTCTTCCCCTACTATGTACTATGAACAGATAGAGCAGATCGGACAACGTGGGATGCGCTATTGGTAGGTTTCTTACTTGTGTTTTGAATATAACGTATGCTATTATATCTTGTACATCTGTCATAAATGGGTGCCGCATGTGGTTGTGCTGACACTGTTCTAAGCTGCTATTATGAGATGTTGATAATCAATGCGGGCGGAATCTTTAGCGTATGCCGTTAACTTGGCAACGATTGTATTGTTTTATATTACAGTATTTTAACCCCGATGGTATTATAGTTATGGCGGTTTAATGTAAGGGAGTTTTGCTACTAGCGTTTATTCCTAGGCTACGCCGCATATAATTGGCTTTTAGGCCAACTCCGGACGTGGACGATATCGGCTATCTCTCATATAGGCGAAACTGTAGAGTTCTAGAGCGGTTTCTAGAAGGACGAGTACGGATTAGTTACGCGCGTTTGTTATTTCCATAGTTAGGTAAGAATTCGATCTATATTAGTCTAGTCGCGTTAATAAGAATACGAATCTCACCACATATCAAAAGAATTTTGGATAGCTACGGACACAACGGAGGGGGAATTTTCCTAACCACTAGATAGATCAAGACTGGCCAATTTTGAAAATATAAAT
>JADDOH010007766.1:0-42021 GCA_016648135.1 Agrypnia vestita | reverse complement strand
TGAACATGTCACCAAAAAGAAGAAATATTTTTGTGCTCTTGAAGAAGTAGAAGTAAATTTATCAGGATGCATCCCAGAAGGTTCTGATAGGAATTTAGTGGCGGTAAAGTAAACATAAAATATGGGAAAATAATTTACGGTTTTAATATTATTTTCTACAATGTATTTTTCAGCATTCCCGTCATGTCGAGTCACGTGATTACATACATTACATTTTATTGAAGTTATAAGATTGATAAAAAGCCCTCATAAAGCGTAAAGCGTCTCAAAAAATAAAAAATCTATTGATTGTGGTCGACCTATAGTGTCGGAAATAATAAAATCGAAAAACGTTAATGGTGCTCTAGGTATTAATCATTTATCCTTATTATATATCAATAGACTTGTAGAATCTGAATGGACATTTTTCTAAAATAAAATAAACGTTTGCTAGTCTCGGAAACACGAAAGTCAAAAAATGTAAATGGTGCTCTGCGTGTTAATAATTTAAATTTTAACCTTATTGTATATAAATGTACGTTATTCGCGCCTCTCCAAGGATGGGTTTTAAACGCTAAATTATTTTCAAGGTGCATGTAATCCAAAACAAACGGGTGTAAATTGAATCCAAACTTAATTGTGTGTTATGTGATGGTGAACTTTAATCTTATCCCAAATTGTATTTTGAAAACAATGTAGACTTTTGAGAGTGTAATTGTAATGCGGAATAATTTTTTACTTATTTATCTTTTTCAAATTCCAAAAACACCAAAAAATATCACAAAGACAGCTGAGAGTCCATATCACAAGAGGTGGCGAACTCTGCATAAAGAGACTCTGATGGCCTTCAGTCAGTATAAGAAGAAGTGTAATAAATTTATTTCAGAGTTTCTCGGCAATCTTGAAATGATAAATTTAGTAATTTTTAAGCCATGTTATTTATAATCGGATAGAAATAACTCTTTCCTCTCTCCTCGAAAACATGTCTGGTTTTAACTCATTGCATGCATTTTATAACAATAAGTTAAACTGCTAGTAACTAATTGTATGCAGTATATTTGGCCAAATGGTAATATTTTGCAATTAGCCATATGTAATGTTGTAAGATAATATTGTAGTTGTTGTATATATAAAGCTGTATATATAATATAATACATAAAGTTGGCCATATATAATGTTGTAAGATAATATAAGGTTGTAAGAAATGGTCAAATGGCAATATATTGCCATTTGGCCATTTCTGATAACCAATCACGTTATTTATTGGGATAGTTCATAGGTTAAATTAAATAGGTTGCCGGAATATAGAGGCGGTCAGTGATAATGCATTGATAATATCAGGATTCGTTCTGCGAACAGTCAGGGTTTTCGAATATACCTGCGTACTGAGAACTCTTTCCAACTTCTTGGAGTGAAGTAGACTCGAGAGTGGCTCGATGATTTGGGGGCCACATGAGCTTAAGTACTTACTCTCTTATGGTAGAGAAAGAACGAAAAAAGTTTCTAAGATATTTCTATTATAGAGAGTACGGGCATTATTCTTTGCTTTACCAGACCGAATTTGAAGAGACTAGAAGGAATGAGTATTTTATTACGCAATTTTATCGATTCTTGCGCGGTATGATCGATAATCCTGAAATTATGCAGAGCATTTGATTATGTGTTCCTGATAATTAATTACCTTAGACAGCGTCAGCATGGATTGTTTCACATTCCAAAATACATTACCAACCTGCCAATGGTTATGCCTGTTGGAAGAGCTACCGCTATACTAAACAATATCACTCTGGACATTTATCTGTTCCATGTCTCTGAGAGGGTTTTCCGAAGCTAGATTCTCCTGCGCCTTTTATATGAATGATTTTATATATATTTTCAATATTTGTTTTTGTTGTTTATATATTTCTAACTTGTTTAATTAAATTCATGTTTGTAATGGAAATGTTATATTACAGTTACAAATAGAATATGAAAAATTCATTCCCTTTAATACAAGTCAAATAAAAACCAACCCTCAAACCCTCCAACTCAACCCTCCAACTTCAAATGGAAAACATTCTAATTGGAATTTCTGTAAGGTTTTTATTATTTTATTTAACTTGTATTGAAACTAATGAATTTATCTTAATCAATATAAGTACTGTAATGAAATATCAACGTTTTATAAAAAATAAGTCAGAAATATTGAAAAATAAATGCAAACTTTGATATGGCATAACGACGTAATTATTGATATCGAGTTATTGCTGGTTGAACATTTTCAACTCATAATCAAGGCAGGAATGTAATACTATGAGGTTATTAATGTTTTCCAAATAACCCTGTATATTATTATTTTGTTTAATTGCAATTTTATAAAAAAATTCCGTAAAAATCGAACTTATTCATTATGGTTATAATCTGCCCCGGGTAGGAGGAGATCCGTGGTTCGAATCCCGATAGCAGTCAAATATTTTTTCTTCGATTTGATTTTTCTGTATGTCTTTCTAATTGATTAATAAATTTGGTTTTTAATATTCTTTAAGTCTATTGGTTTTCGTTATATGCAAATTTGACTGTGTTTCGTAAAAAGCTATGTTTAATCATCCTTAAATCTAGAGAAATCGTAAAAAAATCGTATTTCTGCTTAATTTCTTTTGAGCACAAAACGTAGTACTGATTTGGACACATTAATTACTCTTCGTATCGGATTTCCAATTAATATGTGCTGCAGCGATATTGAACCATAACCCAACTCACGACATTTTTTTGAAGGTATTGAAAAGGGTAGTAGAACCCCAATTTATCACCAGGGGCGCCACAGTGACCCCGGGTTGATTTATGCGTTATCCGCTGTTTTATATCGCAACTTTATTTAACTGTTAAAATTCTGTGAATGAGTCAAGAGTACAATACAAGAATACAATATAAGAGTAATGAATATTTTAAAATATTATGTTAACTTAACATTAACTTAACTTAACAGTCACTGTTGTCACGGAGTTGTCAACATGTCCAAAGAAATGCTGAAAATCGGTGAACACCTTGCCAAATTCTTGGGCCCCCGACCCTACTAGGACAAGGGGATGATGATGGTAATAGTCATTTTATATGTATCACATAAGCTACAATCTATCATACGATATACATATTCAAACGACAGACTTTTATTGTTTATTTCGGTCGCCAGTTAAGGCAGTGAGAACAGCGCTATCTAGAGTAGCGTAGCGTCTTGAAAAATAAAATTGACGGACATTATTAAATAGAAAATTATGCTTTTTTTGCTTCTCATACCTCATTTTTATATTATACTTCATTATTGTTTGAGACGTCTGGAAGCGTTAGTGATGAAAATTGTTACCTAGAAAATTATACTTTTTCGTACCTCATTTTTTACACCTCAACATTATTTGTGCCATCTGATAGTATAAGTGATGGACATTGTTACATGGAGAATTATGAATTTGATTAATGATTCATACCAATGACAATGCGATTTAGTGATGGATGCACTTATTAATTTTTATTTTCATTAAACTGAAATATGAAAAAAATCAATATTTTCATGAAAAAAGCAAAAAATCATTATATTTTATAACAGTTTGGATATCATAAAAATTTTGAAAATAGAAATTGATTAGAATATTATGAAAGGATGGACGGACGGATAAACGGACCATTTTATTGAATTGGTCCCTTTAAAAATAATTCGTTTAAAAATATATATTATTAATCCTTTAAAATACTACAGATATGTTTACTATTTTACGTATAAGATTACACACACGTACGCTTTTGTTAACTATTCACCATATTTACAGCTGCTCCCTGAGAATCATTGTCAATTGACTTGGGAGTACCCAATTATTACTCTTTGACGAATCAATTGTAACAGACTTGAGAGTACCCAATTTTTACTCTTTGACGAATCAATTGCAACAAACTTGGGAGAACCAGTTGTTGCTCTGAAAAATCATTGTCAATTGACTTGGGAGTACCCAATTGTTACTCTTTGACGAATCACTTGCAACAAACTTGGGAGTACCAGTTGTTGCTCTGAAAAATCATTGTCAATTGACTTGGGAGTACCCAATTGTTACTCTTTGACGAATCACTTGCAACAAACTTGGGAGTACCAGTTGTTGCTCTGAAAAATCATTGTCAATTGACTTGGGAGTACCCAATTATTACTCTTTGACGAATCAATTGCAACAGACTTGGGAGTACCCAATTTTTACTCTTTGACGAATCACTTGCAACAAACTTGGGAGTACCAGTTGTTGCTCTGAAAAATCATTGTCAATTGACTTGGGAGTACCCAATTGTTACTCTTTGACAAATCAATTGCTACAGATTTGGGTGAACCCGGTTCTTGCTCTAAGAAATCGTCCACAATTAATTGACTTGGGTTTACCCAACTGTTATTCTTTGACGAATCAATCGCAATAGACTTGGGAGTACCTGGTTTCTTCTCCGAGAAATCGTTGGCATTTGACTTGGGTGTACCCAATTATTCCTTTTTGAAAAATCAATTGCAGCAGACTTGGGAGTGCCCAATTGTTACTCCCTGACGAAAGTAGAATTAACAATATTCATCTATAAAGTATTGTGAAAAAACATTTAATTCAAAACAAAACATTGCCAATGTTTTTATTTTTTATATGGTTTAATGATGATATATGTGGAACTTTCTAATCCTTTTTCAGGAGAACGTTAGATTTTTCCTACCGGGGTAAGCAAAGAGGATCTAACGCCACATTATTCTCGCCGTCACGCTCTTCAGTTACTGAAACATTCGATAGAACCTTCTTCGAAGATTTCATTTATCCGATCATGCCAAGTCTTCGCGAATGCAATTTATTTATATTGCCTTCAATGGTGGCTTTACAAGAAATTAAATTTTTGTGCCTGAGAGCCATCATGCCTTACATTCATTTTTAGCCAAAATGACCTCAATATATTTTTCTTCAAAATATTTCTCTGTTCCTGAAAGTCTTGTACTCATATTCCTTATATTTACAGAAATAAACATTGCCACAATGCTATAACTATATTTTAATTCCCAGACAAAACAACTTAAATGTGCATCAGACATACTAGCTCTCCATTTTGTTAACAAAATGTGACTTAATTGCGTTGTGAATCTTGATTCCAATTTTCTTACTTATCCCAATTATAATAATTTCGTTATCTGTCTGTCCATCCATCCGTCTTTCTGGCCCCTTTTATTTCTTTTAAAAGAGTTTTAAATAATGAGTACATTGTGAAAATATACAAAAAAGTGACAAAGTCAATTGAAGAAAAGTGATTGAAAATTCTTAAAATGCGTTTTCTTTAATTTTAACATTTTGGACTTTTGTAAGACATGTTATCTTAAGTACAGAATTGTAATGAACCTAAAAAATGATCACAAAATTCATGAATGGTTTACTAGCCATAGAAAACCGCCATGTTACAAACAAAGGCTTTCGTAAATACCATAGAAATGGCGTAGAAGCACAGATAAAAAATTAAAGAATTTAATTTAGCTTGGCAAGAGCTCTACGACTACATCAACTGCTATTTTGCATGCACACCGCATCTCTTATGACTTCTGCGTGTACATTTTAATAATGAATTCTTATAGCGTTGCCTAAAGAAGGTGGATCGAAAACCAAAATTAAAATTATACAAAATGAAAACGCCTCCGAGATGATATTGTAATGGAATAAATATATTATTTATTTCAATTGTTTTTGTATTATTCTATTAGATCAATTTACTTTACATAATAAAAACGCCGTTTGTTGGAAACTTTATAACCTAGAACATTTATATTGTTACGATCTAAAAAAAAGAAGCATCCAGTGGCTTCCTGAAAATTCTAGAATGACTCCGAACGGTCTAGAGGAGTCGGGAGCGGTCTGTAGATTCAAAGCAGTACAGCGGGGCGGCATTGCTTTATATATCTCGACACATATGCGAGGCTACTCCAAGTTAAAACTCCGTTCGGCGTGTCCTAGTCCTTTTAAAAATTATTAGAAATTGATGACCATGGCTTCATTTATCATGTGTACAAAAAATGCAATCCGATCTGATGATCTACAGGTGAATTGCCTTGGTATCGATCTTCGGTTCGCGATAACTGCAAACACTTAAGGTACAGATACATATGCTTCTTTACTGGCATGCTAATGAGCATGCCCTAACAACTGTACACACTTGCTCATTACTGGCATGCTTATTAGTGGCATGCTCATAAATAAGCATGCCCAAAGCTAACAATCAAACACACATGCTTATTAGTGGCATGCTCTTGTCATAGAATAGAGACGCTCTTGTTCAAAATGGAAACTTTGCAAACTGAAATAGAAAATTCAAGTCAACCAATAAATCAAAAAAGTTCCCGAGTTTCCATCCGCACATTTTTGATTTTAGTTTATATAATTTTTATTGTAAGATTTGAATCATTCATGCCTATTAATAAAGTTTCGTAAACATTATTTCTCACTATATTATTTTTACACAACGGTGACCGAGTATTCCACAGACATTCGTGATTCCTATAATAAGTCACGAAAAGTAATGTTTTATCATCTCCCCAACGCGCCATATTTGTTTCATCTGTCGCGGACTGAGAAGATCGCGTTGATAATACTAGCCGCGAAGCCCGCGAATGACATAAGCATGCTCATAAATAAGCAAGTCTGTTCACACATGCTCCAAAGATACCCCTTCTCTATGGTGAATGACAGTGGCATGCTTATAAATCAACCGGCGGTTGATTTTTGAGCATGCCACTAGGTGGCATGCTCATTTCTAGCAATGTGCGTACACACATGCCACTAATAAGCATGCCACTGTCAAAGTCGATACTGCGCATGCTCACGTGCCACTAAAGAAGCATGTGTATCAGACGCCTTATGAATGGCTCAAAATTTCATGCACAGTGAATAGAGACCCACCACATTCCAAGGACCATTTTATGAGCGAAAGCTTCCATATCACTCCTACTCATTTGTCGCCAGGTTGGGTTATGCAAGCCCAATTTAATATTTGTAACTTTTTGCGTTTATCGCGTAAAACGGACAGCTCGTTCTAGTGTGAGCAAGAAGTGTATGGCTCCGCGGCAACTCTAACCACACAGAGAACTCCATATATATATTGTAAGATATCCAGGGAAATTCTCTGTTGTCATTATTCTCATTTTTACGATATTGTGACAATATTTTCTGTAGCCAAACAGTTGATTTAGAAAGAAAGATTTTCTCTCAATATTTAAAAGGAATAATTCAAAAGGATACAATAAAAAGCTTTAGTGAATGTCTTAATATTAAATTCAATTAGAGAATTTCTTGTTTCTCGTCTGCTTGCTGGTCTAGTGGTTTATACACTCGCCTAGTGATCTACTGGAGGGTTTGAACCTTGTCCCGGGAGACCAGTTTCCATAACAGAAATTGTAAGTTTATTTTGAAAAATAATCAGAGTATTTGTGTACGCTCCTTTATTTCATGAACCAGGCATCTCAAAGGCACTTCGGCGGTTAGTCCACGAGAAAAACATGACTTTATAGGAAATACCCAAGTCACTACTGTACACCAGTCGAATGGAAGCAAAATCTTAGGAAGATCTAAGCTAGATAGACCGACAATGTTCTCAAAGGCGTAATCTGTTTTAGAGATCCAAAACTGGAGAGTAACACTGCAAAACGAATATCGCTATGGGGATCTCATAAGGCCGCCACCAACCAGAGGTTGCAGAGCCAAGAATTACTGATTTTAATTACATTTGTAGTATTTTGGAAATTATATTACCGTAAAGGTAGCTTGACATTGAAAATAAATTTGGAAATGTAAGGATGGATTCGTACCCTACATATAGAATCTTCCAGTGTTCATGGATGTGTCCTATGATATATCTCGTGTCATCTTCTGTGTGGCAAAGTATGTAAGAGAGGCACAAGTAGTAATAACTAATTCTCACAATCGGAGTTACAATACAAACACTGAAGTTTAGTGTGGATTATTTCAGGTTACAAGTGAAATTTAGTTTACAAAATTTAATGCTTTTAGTCGATCGAAAAGTCAAAGGCGAAATGAAAATAGGACGCGGGCGGCATGCTACGCTCACAAGTGAGGCGTTGCGTATCAAAAACTACCTAACGCCATGAACTGTTTTTTTGGCAAATCAAGTTTGGCAAAATAAGTAAAAACTCTTTTTCATCTTCTTTATAACTTAAATAAGATGAAATATTATGTAATAAGAAATTAAAAATAAAACATTCAAATAACATGATGCAAATAAAATTTGTATATTTCGCGAGTTATTTTAACATTTAAAATGGAATTAAGTTCATTTTGAAACCCAGCTATGGTTTAAGGTCGGTTTTGAAATGAAAGCATTCGGATTTAGGTTGATTATGAATGGCAGGGAAGTAAATATATTCATTACATAGTCGGGGGTGTAGTGTAATATAATTGGTAATTTGAGGGAGTAGAATATTTATATATTTTTGAATTCTTTATTAAACAAAGAATACATTGACATTTTTTATTTTTTGTTTTATTTTTTAATCTATACCTATTAATCTCAATGTCTGCCTGTCTATTCTCTATCCACATCTACACCGTTTTACCAATCTGATCCAAATTTTGTATACATATTTATTAGAACACGGCGGATGACCCACTCCCTCCCCTTAACTCCCCTCCCCCTACATGGATATGTTTTCTATACAAATCAATACTCTTCGACAGATCTGACCCAAATTTTGCATACACATTCATTAGGACCCGGCGGATGACACAATCTTTCCCGCTTACCTTATTCCCTCTCCCTGATATATTTTAATAAATAAAACAACCAAATAACGTGACCTAAATGAAGCATTTAGATTTCTTGAGTTATTTTTACTTTTAAAATGGTGTTAAATAAATTTTTGATTTTGATTTTTAATTATAATGACAAATATATCTGTTGCATTATCAGGGGTATAGTCAAATAATGTGCTTAAAATAGGAGAGGAAAATATTTTTAAAAGTTTTTGATTTTTATTAAATAATGAAAACATGCATATTTTGATAACATGGATGATAAAATTATACTAAAAGAAAATGTATTATAAATACATGGTAATAAAATAACTATAAAAAATAAAATTGGAGAAAAATTACAAGATGCAAGAAGAATTACTTTAAACCAATCAGAAAACATATTTAGAAGCAATTTATTGATAAAGAAAAATTAAACACCTCAATAATAAAATAAAATAAAAAGCCGGAAAGCAAAAAAATATGTATGACGAAAAATAATTCATAACACAATTTAAAATTGCACCCCTGGATAGTCGTCCAGTACAAGTACCCAGCTTATAACTTTTTCTTTATTTCTTTTCCACTCCTCTGGTTTTTTACACATGTTTTCTGCTTTTACCAATGGGTGCAGGTGCAATAGGAGAGTACATTAATAACATAAATCACGCGAAACACACAAATAAACAACTAAAAATTGGAACCGCTAATCTGTCAAAAATCAAACACAACTGAACAAATTGCGACAATAGTGGCCATTAAGTGAAATGTACTTAATGATTGGTCTAATTAACAAGATGGCCACCATTTCAATGATGCTTATTGATAAGAGGAATTAAGTCGATTATGAATAACAGTGAATTTGGTTATAGCTAGGTTTCGAAACTCAAATTGATTTTTTAATAGCAATAATTTCAGATTGGTACTTGTTATGAAAGTAAACTATTATAAAATTGGATTGAGCTAGAGAATATATTGGCATTCAAATCTAAAAAAAGAACGAAAATGATCGTTGGGTAGGTTTTGATACTCATTTTTGAGACTTTGCTTCGATATCTGATTGATTATCCCGAGATTTTCGAAAAAAATTATTATTTTTTTCTACTAATTAATTAGTAATTTTTAGTATTTCATTTAACCTTTTGCTTCTTGACGGTACAAATTCGGATGATTAGATAAAACCCCCGTTAGTTTATGACTGAATCAATATATATATTTTTTGTCCCATAAGTACATATTTGAAACATTCCCATACTACGAGAAAATCATTTTTATTGTTAATTTCTAAATGTGTCGGAGGAATAATCAGTCGAAATCGAGTTATCAGTTGGAACTGTAGTGTTATATACATAAGTAATCATTTTCAAACTTTATAAATACACCAACATGACAAATAAGTGAAGTTTTATCTTTCAAATTATCATTTTGGTTTTTATAACTTTTGAATATCTTTTGTGAAGTTTTATGTTGTTATATGACTTCATTTCGCAATATTTCCCAAAAATAAATGAAAGGGAACAAAAAACTGTCAACAGATATAGAGAATTCAGCAAGCTCTGTTAAACGTAGGAAATCTGATTTTTCGTTCTCAGAGAATATTTACCAGCGAAAAAAATATTTACGAATTTCATAATACAGATGAATACTGTTATTATTTAAATGTTAAAAACTATATTGTATGTATTCATTTTTTTGATAGTGATGAGGTAATTCATTTCATACCAAAATTCTAAATAAATTTAAATGCAATTCAATTCACAAAATGTGAGCATTCAAAATGATGAGAAAAGCGACATAAAATGATTTAAAAAAACGACATAATGTATGTCCAGAGATCAAATGGTTAAATACATAAAAATACTATTTGCTTTATCTATAGGTTTGTAGGTATAAAACTGTACAGTAAAGGTTGACTCAGATTGAGAATATTTTTGTTAAATTAACAGTTTTTTTATTCATTCATTTGTTAAATCCGGAAACAGTGCTCCAGATTTTCCCAACAGTATTTTAATGTGATGGCTAAAAGAAATGGTGTAAATCTGCAAAGTTTATTCAAGTTCATCTCTGGAGAGAAGTTCCGGAACAATTCATTATTTCCTTCTTGGAAAAAGAATTGCATTACCTTCATAAAGAAGTCGTTGACGCTCCTTTTCGTGAACGTTCTCTGGAATGAAAAATAAAGAAAATTCCTTAGTTTTCTTTCAAGATTTCTTATTTGGTTAATAAAATATTTCATAAAACACTGTGAAGTTACTGTAAGTAACAGCAAATAACAAAGGAAATTAATCAAAATTATCCAAAATGAATGAGACTTAAGATCTTCATTTAATTATTTATTTATTTTTATTTGTATATTTATAACACATTTTACTAAACTTCCTAATTTATATAACTATAAATAAACATGTTGATAATTAAATAAATAGTGGTTTTAATTCAAATAAATAGGTGTTTTCTTTCTTTTAATACAAATATTGAGAATGCCAATTTTTTTTGATAAACACACAATGCTACAACAATCAATACAAATTTTATATCTGTCGTGCAGTTTTATTCAAAATGGATTTATACTGAGTTATATATTGAATTTTACTGATTTAAAATTGAGTCATACTACTATATGCACATTTAATTAATGTTTATTAAATATATCATTAATGTTAATGAAAATACATTTATCGTAAGTTAAATAGTTATTTTTAATCTTAGTTATAAATAGTTTAATAATTAAAAATATTAAAAGTATTATTTGTATAAATCTACTTATATTATTTGATTAATTACACCTACATGTTTCTGAAATACCCATCCATCATCAGGGTGTTATATATATGTCAAAATATCAAAATGAATAATGTCTTTTGTTTTTCTAAATTATTTAAAAATTTATTTTTAAGTATTATTGCAGAAGTTTTTGATTACTCGCAATATATTTTGACTTATATAATACCCTTACGATGGAAAGGTGTTTTCGAAACATGTAGGTGTAATAAATCAAATAATATAAGCAGATTTATACAAATAATACAATCAACATTTTTTTAAATGTCAATCTACAATGTTGCTGAATCAATTGAAAAAAAAATTAAATAAATATTGAGTTAATAAGTTATATTATCATAATACGCTTTATTAGTTAAGATAATTTCTTATTATGCTGAGTCGACCATCAACTATTACAATAAAGTTTATTTTTCCGACTAAATCATGTTTTATTCCGAACACAAAAGAAAGGTTAGTACCGCGAGCAGAGAGCACGTACAGCCGAGTCCATATAAAGGGCGCTGTACGGACATATCGTTGAAAGCTTCTGGCCTAAAGCTACGCAACATAAAAGCTCCACTGTTTGCAGACGTCATAAGGCATGCAAAGTTGCTAATACAAAGCGTTGGGTGTTCACTCCATTTTCCCTCTGAAAGCACTTTTTTTTTTAATTGTTTACACTGGCATATTTGAAGCACAATTTTTATATGATTTTAGATCTTTCAGTGTCAGTATTTGCTTTTTTATTTTATAATATACCTGCAGGCATTTATTGATAATAAATCAAATATAATTTTCAAATATATTTTGTTTCTATCGAGATGTACCCGAGTGTTTCTAGAAATAGAACAAATTCCTTCACACGTATTCCTTCATCCACGGCTCATGCAAACACACTACAATAATTTATCCAAAATTTACCTTTACCCAGTAACTTTACCACATTAATAAACGTCTATGAACTATTGATGTATAAGACGCGCGAATCTATGACTAATAGCATAAAGAATTTTTTTTTTAAGTTTATAACCATAATCTGGCGGAATTCTCCTGATGTTTTTATATGGAATACGCATCTGTAATCGGCGGATAATTCTTTAGTTGTCAGTTCTTGCGGCTGGTTAGTTTCCTGCTTCGTCACGTTCAAACAGTTATGCATTTTATTGTACTTTGACGGTTGCCAAAGAAGTATAAGTTTTTATTATTTATATAATATATTATTGAATATTCCATTTTTTCTTCACATATATTTTTTACATAACATTTATTTTATTTACTTCAATTAAATATTTGAACTTCTATCATGTCTGTTATAGACTGAATTATATACATTACTTTAATTATATTACACTGTAAGCGAACTCTCTTTAACTCTAAGCAATTCTGCTTTCTTTTTCTGTTCAATTTTGTTTCGTGTTGGGTGTTTTATATTAAAACTATTTTCTAGACTGCAAAACAATTTATTTAGATCCTCTAGATTCAACATTTCTATATTTCTATATTATTCTAGATCAGCTGTGTACAGAAATGCAAAGCCGTCTGCATCTTGCAGATATGTCACACTCCCGGTGTACCATAGATAAAGAGATTATCAACGTAAAAGATTTATTGTTTATTATAACAGATTAGCACGTAAAAGATTTATTTTTTAAATTATTTATTAATATGTTTCATCTATTTCAAATATCACAATGTAATTAAATAAAAAAATAAAAAAGCATGTCCATAAGTACACGAACCGATTTTTTTAAATATTAATTGTTAAATAATAACTATACAAACGTTTCTTTGGTTTTTATTCTTCTGTCTGTCTCACTGATGTGAGAAATCTGTAACCAAGTTAACAAATTATGATTTTAATAATTTAAAACCAAATTTAGTAATCAATTAGAAAGAAATACAGAAAAGTCAAATCACAAAAAAATATTTTGGCTTTCACCGGGATTCGAACCCAAATCACCTAGCTACCTACCGTACCAGAAAAATTGGATTGCTCTAAAAATGGATAGGATAATTAATGAATAAATGAGCCTTACAGATAAATTCGATATTTTCCCAGAAAAATACCAAGCTAATGTGGTGCAATCGGTAGCATACCTGCCTGGAAAGCTAGGTGATCTGGGTTCGAATCCCGTTAAGCAGCCAAAATATTTTTTCGCTGATTTTATTTATCTGTATGTCTTTCTAATTGAGTATAGCTTGCATGAGAAGATGTATAAATGTAGCCGAAGCAAAAGTGGTATGCCAAGATAGAGCAATGTGGCATTATATTCTCTTTGCCTACAGAAGTATGTGTTTTGATTTATAAGCGTTAGGGCATAATAACCACTAATTAATGTATACCTGTTGATGTTATGTATACCTGCTGAAATTCAAACAGTTAGAAGAACAAGATTTTTGACAGGTATGTATAGAATGATAATAATTGTAATAGATATTGATAATATTACGAGAAACACATAATGTTTCGATTTATTGCGTGGAAATGTTAGTAAAGTACAGCTTATTTCAATTTATTTACTATACGCCACTGTTTGCTATAAATTGATTGATTTGTATTAATTGGATTAGTTGCAATCAAAATTACTCCTCTCCGTGCAATTACACAATGTTCATTGAGCGATTGATCGGATAAGATAAGATAAACATTAGAAATCAATACGCAAGTAAAACCGTTTACAACTTCCGTGACTTAGCATTTAAATGCTTTATATTTCAAATTAATTAAATTGAAATGAAAAATTTTCTTAACCCCAGATTACGTCTTTCAATTCATGTTATAATATTGTCACGTATCGTGGCTAAGGAGGAATGTATGAACATTAAACATTAATTAGCGTTTTCTTAATTATTAAATGGACAACGTTATTTAACTGTAAATGGTTACGGATATTTTATACAAACCGTATGTTTTTCCGAGAAACGATTCTCGATGTTCGTTTAATTCGTATTCAATATCATCAGGAGGACGACCTGTACCCGCGAAGGTATAGGACGAACTGATTAGTGCTTCCGGGGGCGTAAATTATATATGTTTATGGCGCATCCACAACAAAGTGCATATAATTTACGCCCCCGTAAGCATTAATTAGTCCGCCTTATACTTCTGCGGGTACAGGTCGTCTTCCTGATGACGTTGAATATGAATTCAACGAAATGTCGAAAATCGTTTCTAAGAAAACATACGGTTCGTATAAAATATCCGTAACTATTAACAGTTAAATGTGTCTAACGACCGTAATAACAACCTTACAAACTCTTTAATAGACAACGTTACTTTACACGAATTAAACTAGATGCTATTCTTTATCACATTATATCGTAATATATCACTTGTATAATAATAATTTAATATCGCTGGGTAGCACTCTATCACTTGCAGAACATTCAATTCTCGCACGTTGTAGTTATCCGATATATACATTATATTATGTATATATCGGACTAACGCCAGTTAGGCACTTCGATCAATTATTTCGCTCGATATCTATCGCTTTGCAATTCACGACTGGGCCATTATCCGCGTCTCACTTCGCACTAAACGATCTGTCGAAACAAGACAACTCAACTAGCGCTGCGGCGTAGTTTCGTATTTATACCCAAATGCTGGTATTTTCGTACTTTCTAGATAATTCTATTGCTTAGAAGAAGATTCTTATCGCTTTTAGGCTTTCCAGTAGTTTGTAGACGTATCGCGAAGGTAATTGTAGATAATTATAGATTTCTATAGACCTTTCTCGATGTTTCCATAGTGTTGTTCCATATACTATCCAAACCCCTGTAATATGTCAATATATATTACCAGTGGTTCCGACAGTGCTTAAATTATTTTATGCATCTCGTAACACTATTAATAAATTTTTGAAAAAAAAACATTTTTTTCAGTAGCTTTTATCCTATATCATTTTGCACTCTACCATTGTGGCTCATTGCTATAAATTAAAATGCTAAAGAGTACTCGAAAGTGTTTATTAATGTTCAGTAATAAATCACACCGCGTTATTACATTATTTCCAGCATTTTGGCCAAATTATCATAAAATATGAATAAAAACGTATGCGAGGAAGCGTTAAAATTAATTTTCATTTTCATTGCTACCGATTATAATTATTAGTACCGCTTGTATTTTCATTTCTATACCTTCAACGACGTGAGGGATTTTTGAAAAATGTAATATAGACACTGCTTATCATCTGATGAAAACATTTATTGCCACGATAATAAAATAGATCCGTTAAATTAATTAATCAATCAACCAATGAACATTTCGACTGTGGATGACGCAATATCACAGAAATCTGGAGATTGTATTGTAAATCAAAAAATACACTAAATACACGTCAAATAGATGGAAGTTAATTGATGAATTCACATTAAAGGTGACGTCATAAGTCGATTAATGAGTACACCCTAAAAATGTCTGCAAAACAGTCATCAACAAAATAGAAATAAATTATTGAGTAAATATGTAAAATTTTAAAAAAAGTAAATACGTAAAAAAAACGATGCATTATTTTTTTAAACTAGACCCAACATATTATAAGTTACAAGTATCTCCGGTCTGCACCAGAAACATGTACATGCATCTGGCGATCAAGCAAATAAACAGTAATTGAGAGTAACATGAATTTCGCAAATTTGAGGACAATTGCTGCAGTTAGAGGATTATCACCAACTGCGATCCAAAGTCACGACCCGTGACAGTATTATAACTATAAGAGTTGGTGAAACTATTGAACATTGAACACAATACAACGGCGTCACGCAACGCAAGGTCAGTCATCCGTGACCACATTCTCACTCTAGAAGATTCCATGACATACCATTACATACGCTCTACCTCTTGTAATTTATAGAATAAATCTCTCGTAGGAATTTATCTTTAAAAGGCGTCACGCAACGCGGGGTCAATCAATTAATTCGTAACGATTAGTGTGCGACATCTCAGCGGCGAAATTACAACACGCGATACCGGTGGAAGTGAATTAAGGAATAATGGGGCGAGAAGTTTCTTCATGTGAACATTAAACGGAGATTACTAGGAAGTGGTCAAAGTAATAAAACCAGCGTTAATTAGCCCGAATTAACAGTACAATAATAAGTGTGTGATACATCATGGAGACCAAATTTTTTAATCAATTAGAAAAGACATTTAGAAAAATCAACGAAAAAATATTTGGCTGCTACTGGGATTCAAACCACGGATCTCCTAATATCCAAGGCAGGTTCGTTAACCAATTACGCTATAGCGGCCACGTATATATCGACCTTATATGTAAGTCTCTAATTATTAATTGATTAATACGTGTAAGTCAATAATTATTAATTAATTCATACGTGGTTCGAATCTCTGTGGTACCCAAATATTTTTTTGTTGATTTGATTTTTCTGTACGTTTTTTCTAATTGATTAATAAATTTGTTTTTTTAAAATTCACATAACATTGTTCTGAAATTGCAACCAAACAATAATAATGTGTATTTTAATATAATATATTATAGAGACATTGAGCGACTATAAAATTAAAAACTGTACTCAAATTTAATTCGTGTCCAGCGACTTTTTTTAGTAATAAATTAAACTAAATTAATTCCCAGTATTTTCATTTGTCAGTATTAATAAAATCTTTTTGAGAGGGTTTTGGCGATGTACTCCAGCCATCTAAAAAAGTGAAATTTTGTGTCGTTTCGTAAGAGCCTCTGCAATTGAAATCTACCTAAAATTATACTGCTGTGAATCCAGACAAAGGCATTTGAAGATATTCCTAAGAATTTGTGTGAAATACAGAACAGCACACTACCCTTTCGTTGTATCTTTATGATGTATGTATTTGTATATAAAAGGGTATTCACAGATTATCTTTGATTTTGGCTCTCGTGTACTTAAGGCTCCAGAATTCGGGTCTATATATTGGTTAGGCCTAGCCCACACTAATATCGTACCTATTTATCTGGATAAAGGATTTTCTATCACAATCCCATACATCCAAAAATACACCACAAGAGAGTGGATTGCTTCATTTAGATATCGCGATGTAAGACATAAGCTCTCGTATAGGAGTAAATTTATTATTTTAAAAGCAAAAGAATAAGAAGAATTTATTTTGAAATAAATTATGTTATAGTTTTTAATCACAAATTTATTGTTTTTGCCGAATTTTTTTTTATCACATGATTCAGACAATTCATTATTCGTTTATTTTATATTAAAGTATAAAAAACAACTTTGTTAAAATATCACACATATTCTGTAATCAAAATGTTAATATTTTTCACCGTTACAACAACACAATGTCAACAATTGTGATGTTATATCAACAATGTTAAGTAGTGTCGTGAAGCCTCTGTGTGTTATTTGTTTACATATTGTTATTCCTATCCATTTCTAGAATTATAGCTGGCTACGGGGGTGAAATACCCCTCTCTTTTTGATCTTTTTCAGACTCTTTCTAATGGTTGTGCTACACAACGACATCTCATTAATCTGTTTTCTGAAAACTGGTGAAATTAAACATTAAACTTCTAAAAATGGTAATCTATACACCGCTTCGTCACACGCCTGCATATATTAAGCTTGTATAACATAATTCTTTTATATTATATATAGATATCTCATAGAAACGAAGCTTTATTTTTTATGTGAGAAAGTAGGTATGGCAGTCTTTTTTGAGTATTTATAGGGCTTACGACCTATCGTACGGCTGGCTTAAGTGATCACTATAAACAATGTAACGTTTACCAATTCCACCCGTGATAGATTACCACGTCTATCAAATTTTTGGAATTTATATATATGTTTAACATTGCTTCGCATGTGAGACGTTTTTATACTACCGCCATCTGTCATTTTTGTCGTAATTTCATCTTGTTTTTCGTTAACAGGTTTTCCTACAGCCATTGATATTTGGATATATTAACCATATAATTAGTCTGAACAATTACAAGAAATCCTAATTTTACAGAAGGAAGTGGAACACTTGTGAAGGACAGTAATAATTCAAGTAGTGAGTAAGTATGTGGATGTGATGAAAAATGTGTCACGTCGCAAGATTACCCCTAACAGAGCTAGAAATGCTCAAAACTTAAGCAAAATATCTCAAAACCTCCAATAGCCAAGTAATATGTATCAAGAATACGGTTAATTATGAATTTTTTGCCTTAGTATGTGCTCCAGGTGTGGTTCTCTTGTTCATCACTGCGAGACATTAAAATGTATGGAATTTAGAATTTCAGTGGAATCATGGATTATTTAGAAATTTGTGAAGGTACAATTTACGAAGATATTGTTCCTCAGTAGTAGTATCAGTTGACTTGAGGCATTGTTACATCCAAACTTAATTTTTCTCTTTTAATGTATAGTGTACTCGTAATTCACAGGTATAAAAACATATAATCTGAATCAATAATTTACAGATCATATTTCAATTAAAAACTCTCTAGTACCCGTTCTCCTCTGCCTTATGGAAATCTTTTTTGTAAAAATCTTTTTCAATATAATATTCATAATTTTCCGATAATATTTTTTTAATGATACAATAACAAAAAAAAAACTTGATATTGTGTAGCAGCGGCGTGCACTCGGCATCGCTCGGTTATCGATGCTGTAGAAGTACGAAAGGTTGTATTGCCACTAGAGGCTGTATTCATCTGAACCGGAGGCACTTTGTAATACAATCTTTCAGAAATATTTTTTGTAAAAAGTATACCCGTGAGAGCTGTTCTAGAAAAATAAAAATATTATTTCTTTTATTGTATGGAAATCCTTCAAATTATTAGGTTGAGAAATATTGATTGTATTATTTGTATAAATCTACTTATATTATTTGATTAATAAATGGATGAAAAGGTATTTCCGAAACATGTAGGTGTAATTAATCAAATAATTTAAGTAGATTTATACAAATAATACAATCAGTATTTTTTTAAATGTCAATCTACTATTTTGCTGAATCAATTGAAATAAAAATTAGGTTAAGGGTTAAAAATTTTATTATGTAATATTATTGATAGATTGAACATTGTTGAGACTATTTATGATAATCGCTATTTGGGTAAAAAACATGCAATCTCTATGCGAGTTTAAATAAATGGTAAAATATAAAATTATTACTAATTCATATATATAGAAGAAACAAAACTGATGTTTTTCACCCAATTTAATGATCATTATTATTTAATTTAAAACCACGTTTTCACTAATCTGAGGTATCTCGTACACACATTTATTTTTATTATATATTTTATAATTATATAGGTTCGAGAAGAGGATTATTTTTTACTGTTATACAGGCACGTGTAGTCAGTGCATTAAAATATAAAAAGGGATAACCAATTTTTGCCCGACAGAATATTGTGATATATGAAAATTTGAATCATGTGATTAAAAATTTTATGGAAATATTACGAGATACATAGATTGACGCTGACACTACCCACAGAAATCATGTAGCATGGCTGAAATGGAAATCGCTCAGTGGAGTTTTGTAAGGATATAATATAATCCTGTATCTGTAAGGACTAAAGGTTTTGTATATAAAACTGCAGCAAGAGGTGACCTCATCGAGACATTCAAGATTCTATCGGGCTACTACAATATTCCTAATATGACAGATATGTTTGCATTTAACACTAATGTGGGCCTTCGAGGACATCACCTGAAGTTGAACAAGTCTCGGTTCTCGTGTAACCCAAGAAAGCATGCAATAAGCAATAAGTCAATATGTGGAACAGTTTGCCCGAGGGTGTTGTGTCTGCAGCCAGTGTCAACCAATTTAAGAATATGCTGGATATTCAAATGAGAGACAGTGATATGGGCCTATCAGCTTAGGCTGCCTGCCCATTATCAATAATAATAATAATAAGATCTGCAATGACGAATGCTGGACCGTAAATAAGGTGCATGAGCAAAAACTCCATAACTCCAAGAGAAATGAAGATATTCTGGGGATGTAACAAGGCTTGACAAAGTTAGAAATGAATATATGGGGGGTAGTTTTCGGGTGGTTTCTATTATTGAAAAGGTGAATAAATCGATACTGAAATGATATGCCCATGTAATGAGGCATGGAAATCATGCAGTGCATACCGCACTCAAAATACAAGAGAAAAAAGAAGTAAAAGTAGACTCAGCGTCACACGGTTGACTAGTGTAGGGAAGGATCTGAAGAATGCCAAGTTGCACAAAACGATGGCTCAGAACAGGGAATCTTGGAAAAGATAAGTAAGGAAAGCCGACCCCGGATGAAATGGGAAGCAGGTGAAGAGGAAGAAGAAGATAACGAGATAAATGCATTATTTGGATTTATTTTTAGGAATTCTATAGCTTATTTCATAATTATAACTGCACACTTTGTTGTTTTTAGCTTGGTATAGGCAGAAACACTACCTAAGTGTTATCACTATAGCTAGACCGCATTCAAAAAAATGTGCGCAAAAATATGTGTATTGTTTCGATGCAAAAGATGAATACAAAAGTAGTATTTCTAGTAAGTAAGTAACCTTTTTTAAACAAAAAAATATTTATTTATTTGGAATATCATATTAAGGCTTATAATACGGGCTTGCCAGGCAACTTTCTCCCGCTTTCATCTTACCGGACAAAGCAAGGGAATAGTCTTTTGATTGTGGTCGACCTATACCTAATACTATCTCATTTCAAAGGAAACACTAGAAACCTAGAAACACTACCTAATTTCAAAGGAATTAAAGAAAAACATTCACAAAATTTCGTTTTTTCTTAACCTTAAAACTAGCCTGTATTTTAGTTTTTCTTATATTCAATTTACACGTACTCATATATATGGATTATAAAGATTTTTAAAGATATGATAATTCTCGTGGTTATCAGATTTTTAACAGAATTAGTAACGACACGTCCCCTGAACAAAATATATTGAAAAATATTTCGACTAAAATCGTTCCTTTATTATTTCTGCTCATTCATCGAAGTGCGGCAAGATGATACAATTCTTATTTATTTTACAATTCAATTTAACATTGAAGAAACAAAAAGAGATAAAATTTGTTTTTTTTTAATTACCATAAAGTAAAAATAATCCCCCAAATTTCCTAGAAAATATTTTTTTTATTTCTGTTTTTCTGGGAAAATTATGTAAGGTAGGTGTATTAAATGAAATGCTGTAAATATTATAATATAAAATTAAACCATGTCTTTACCAAATAAACTTTATCTTATATACACTTGAGTTATCTTGTCAAAACTTCAAATTTGAAGAGGAGCAGTATCTCTAAAGGGTGTAATTTAAGTGTGCATCTGTAGAAACAATAATAGTGACAAAATAAATCAACACAGTAGGTACAATATACATTTTGGTGGAAATTAAAATAATCATTTTGCACTAATATGACAGAAATTAACAATATTAATACCACTTATTCAGGGTTCTTTGGAAAACATTAATAACCTCGCAGGACTATATTCCTGTCTTGATTGAGAGTAGAAAATGTTCAAGATACTATGACCTAATATCAATAGTTATGGAGATATACGACAACAAAGTTTGCATTTTTTCAATATTTCTGACTTTTTTAATTTATTTATTTAATATATAGTACATATACAGTTCTTATATATTTACATATTAGATTAACATTTTTTTTAAATACTTTATAGTCATGTAGGACATCATCAGTGAAGAGAAGCTCTTAAATCTGATGAGGGAGCCACAGTTCTTATTATAATATATAGGTAGTATATACAAGTTATTTATTAATACGGTAAAAAAGATAAGTTGATAATGAAAGTATTAGAGTTATTTTAAAAAAAGCTACAGATTTAAATGATTTATGAATTAAAGTTTGATTTTAGGAAAATTAAAATTTTTTTGATTTGCTCTGAAGGATTACTGATGCATCGTATCTCGATAGGTAAGTTATTATAGTAATTAATGGCTTTATAAATATAGTGATTCTGCATTTGGGTTGTTTTACATTTAGGCATTATAAACTTATTTTTTGTTAAACGTTCGACTATCATTACAGTATCTCTTATCGATTACGAAAAATTCATTCGTTTCAATACAAGCTAAATAAAATTAAATGATTATCCCTCTGTGGATAAAATATAATAATTCTGTTCTTAGAACATACTAATAAAAATATTGCGAATTTATACTGATATACAAAAGGAATAAAAAAAAATCCTTTCCTGCATACATCGCACATATACTATATACGTGACACTCACACAATACATGCCATATGCAGACACGAGAGGATACTTTTGGACGGGTGGGAATTCTCTCCAAGCACTACGTATAACTCGCCAAACTGGTGCCCCTGGCATGATCTAATAGCTTGATATTTTATGAATAATTTAAGACATCATTCATTGAAAAAATCTTATAATTGGCTGACTTGGCAAATTTGTAAATTTCCTTATTTTTTTCGATTTTCTTGAAATTTTTTTTTCAAATTATTATATAAAATATCTCGAACACTATTGTATGTCTACGTGCAATTTCATAAATGCACAAGCAAAGGCAAAAAAACTGCTTACAGCTGCTAAAGGGCATTGTTCTTTCTTGGTATTCATGAGCCGATTGCAAGGAATTTATTGGTCCATTTAAAAATAAAGTAGAAATTCAAGTATCGTTACTAACAAAAGAATCTTTTTAAAGTTCTATTACAATTTTAAGTTGCTGTAATTTTCTATCGTGCGAATTGATAGTTCAATATCGTTTCTCCCGTTTCTATGACTTAAGCTAGTTGTCAAAAAGCAGTTATCAGGCCTGGAGTACAAGATCTTGACCAAAAGAACCCACTCAAGGCTATAACAGGCCACCGAGATGGGATTTCTACGAGGAATAGTAGGAGTTATCAAAAGGGACAGAATCATAAATACTCAAATAAGATAATAGTCTCGAAGTATAACCCTTATTGACTTTTATCGAGAAATCACAGTTACGGTGGCTGGGGCATGTCTTGCGGATGCGGGCAGATAGACTGCCAAAGTGAATATTCCAGGCAGAACCAGATGGATGACAAGGGGCCGTCCTAGAAGGAGCTGGCGGAATCAGTTGGAGGACTGTAGCGAAGCGAAGGTGCAACTAAATACGAAAAGCTGGAACCTTCTATGCGGTCCAGGAATCCCGACCTAATAGGATAAGAGGTAGAAAAAGAAGAAGTCAAAAATATGCATCGCAGTTTATAAAGATTTTTCTAAAATCTTCTCTCGTATTCACCTGTGATTTACTTGAATAACATGTTTACCTGTTTGATTTACTCAAGCCTGGAGTGTTTATGACGTGTGTGCCACAGTATTTTTACCCCATGGCTTATCGTATCTTCTTCTTTTTATACTGGCTGAAGGCCACTAGGGCCTTTTGCAGAATTTCCTACCTCTTGTGATATGGACTCCCAGCTGTCTTTCATTTTTTTGGGGGGTCTTCCCTCTATTTTACCATGAAGGCAAGGTGTGGTAGTCTTTTGGAGTCGTTTATTTCTACATGGTCTCTCTAATATCTTCTCGTATGTCTTTCCCATCTGAAAACATCTTGGATATCACACATTTTTCTGATTGTGGCGTTTCTCATTTTGTCGCAATGAGTCTTGCCTGTTATTTTTCTGAGGGTTTTCGTCTTTGTAGTTCTAAGAAGTAATTTATTGCCAACTGTGTCAGCTATTATTGTATCTTAGCAAAATAAGTACTTGCCGCTGTACTACCGATCTAATTAAATATGGGAGATATTTTTTGTGTATGGCGCATTCGTGAAGGAAGCCACGCCACGATGTGAATGTGAAAGAAAAGGACTCATTTCTGGACGAGAAACATAATCAATATTAACTTGAGATAGAAACACAAAATCGTCCACTATCCCACGTGGCACGCGCAGATACAGGGTGTTCGTTTTGCAGTAGTCGGTTTATCACAAACGAAATCTCAGTTAAGTGGCTCACATTAAATGAACACGTTGCCGCCGAGTCGCACTGCCAAGCGCCCGAAGAGACATTTCCCTCACGACTTTTATAAAAGAAGAAATTTTTCCCAGAAAGTGCAACACTTTATCTGCGAGCAAATGCAAAAATGTACAAACCCCCTTCCGACGTAAAAGATTTTAGCTAATACAATTTATTTTGTGGACGCGAGAAAAACATTAGGCGTTCGCGTTGTTTCACGCCAAAACATCGACATTTATTTATATACTACAGGGTTTAAAAATTTATAGAGTGAACTAAACCCATTCTTTAGGAAAGGGGGAGAGCTCACAGCAGAAGAATACCCTCCCTTGTATTTATGTACCGCAGTTAAGGATGTTGGTTTTTAATTTATTTTTAAATGTTGTGCCAAACCGAGTAGGTAATCTAGAAATAGAAACGTTGCAATATAGCACAGCTTAGTTACTAAGATATCTGTTTTGGCCTTTTCATAATTGAAATATATTATAGATGTCTCATAGAAAATATAGGAAAGCAGGTATGGAAGTCTTTTTTTTTGGGTGTTCATTGGGTACGACGTTTCGTAGGGCTGGCGTAGGTAATCACTTTACACAATGTAACGATCTCCAATTCCACCCATGATAGATAACCACATCTATAAAATTTTGACTACCACATCTATCAAAAACTGATGGATATAATAGTCTAATCATGAAAGTTTATCTTTAGAAAAACTCATCCCTTTGGCACTTACACAACAATGTTTTTTGACCTATTACCTAATGGCTTCATCTGGTTTTTGTTTTGCGTAATAATATAAGTAATATTTAAATTACCTTTATTACCTCGTTAATTTTTTATTGCTTTTATTTTGATTTTTCATTAGATTAGACTTTCATGGCTCTGACCGGAATATTTATTATTTTATAGCCTTCATGACGTTTTTTTATTACGTGAAAATTTTATTGCTTTGACCATATAAAATATTCATTAACGTTATTTTTTTTAAATTATTCAATTACGAGGTGAGTAAAAATATGGATTAAAAAGAAGTTAACGATTTCTCTTTTTGAAAAACTTCATTCTGTCCATCCGTCCGTTCGTCCCTCCATCCGTCCGTCTGTCGGTCTGTCTGTCTCCGTAACTTAGTGTAACGCCCGTAATTTCTTTCGAATACACGGCTAAAAAAACAAATTAAACGGCCAGAGATGGGGCTTGAACCCTGGGCCAGCAAGTCCGAACTGGCGGCTTTAAGCATGTTGCTACGGTCACCTCTCCGTGGACCACCAAAAAGATATTATAAATATATACATACTAGGACTTTCAATGTTTCTAATTTTTTACGTTTAACAGCTAGTACAACATTATTGTAGGCAACGGTAATTAAGCATGAGGGTGCGCCTTTTCTCTGAAAGCCATTCACGCATATTCTGTCCCCCTCGCACTCCCCCAGGCATCCATGACATCGAGATACATTACAATTACAATATACAATGCTACAATTACAAAGCTCCGTGAAAACGAGACGAATAGCAGATATATGGAACACAGAAAGGTTAAATTGTATATTAGTCCATCTTCTCAGTGATACATTCACTGGTTTTTCAAGAATTAAGTTTCATCAATAGAACGTGAATTTTGTATCATTAATTATGAAAATATATCTTCGTAAATGTTTACGTATTTCTCACTATAATTACTAGTCGTTAATTATTTATCTCTGTAGTCTACATTAATTATTCTATATTTGAAGGCGTCCCTATGAAAAGGGTCTATTTGGCAAAAAAATATTTTTTTAAGATAAGTTTACAGATTAGAAATATGTGCCTTTCCCAATACATTAAGTATTGCACTGACTTTCTATCTGGACTAATTTCTTAGTTATATTGGAATGCATATCGCATAAGTAGCTATAAAGTGCCGCTTCATTTTTTTATAAATTACTAAGCACTAAACGACGTGAGTTTTTTTCTAGTTTCTAGTATTAAAATGGCTAACTCACATGAGATACTGGCATGTAGTAGTATTGAAAATATTAATGAAAAAGTATGTAAAATAGCATATAAAAAGCAAAAACCTAACCCATAAAAACCGAGTTTTTATTATACTCCCTTTCTTATTTGTATTGTTTCCAATTTGATATTCTATCAACATATTCATCTTCTTTAAGTTCATGTGGACAATCTATTCCATGTTAATTATTTTGCTTAAAACTTATATAATATTGAAAACGTAATAATTGGTATAGGGGGGCACGGCGTCGGTGAAACCGTCTGATCGCTCGATCGCCCATGGCTCGAATCAGACCAGTTGAAACTTTCTCATTTGTATGGTTTCCAATTTGAAAAAACCGTTAAAATTTCGAATTTTCTTAGATTATTTTTTATCGTCGCCATGAGTCTGCCTGCAAAGTTTTAGCTCGATTGAATTACGGAAAAGGGGTTAAAAATCGATCCAAAGTTTTTTTGGCAGGCGAGCAGATGCTACGAGTAGGAGAAAGGAAGTAAAAAGTAACCCATGAAAACCAAGTATTTACAATACTCCTTTCCTCATTTTAGTGTTTCGTGTCTACCATATGTGTCGAAATCTCCATACAACTTACTGAATTGTATGAAAAAACCATTAAAAATTTGAAAAATCCAAAATTATACTAAAATTATTAATTTTTTTTGACGAAAATTTGATAGATCTTCTTGACTATCGCCACAAGTCTACTTGCAAAGTTTCAGCTCGATTGGATCACGGGAAAGGGGTCAAAAATCGATCCAAAGTTTTTTCGTCAAGCAAGCAAGCAGACGCCACGAGTTAATATAAAGGGAGTAAAAAAAGACTATATTCACTTTTAACCTTGTATCTTAAAATTAACTTTTTTTCTTAACGCTTTATTAATTTTCACTATTCAAGTATAGACCCTTTTTCCCATGTTAGTCAACTTTTAAGGTCGAATTTCAACAAGATTTAAAAAAAAATCATGAAAAATAAAATACCGCACGTGATGCATGCTGTTATATAAACCATTTTAAAATTATAAAATCACTTTGTGATATAATGTACCTACTACATAGACTCTTTTTATAAGGACGCCTTCATGAATAGTTATTTTAAATTTATACATGAAAATTCTGTCTCAAAAATGATAATACGTACACAATAAACTAAATGAATACTATGTAAATAATCTATTAACAATGCAAAATCTTTGAAAGGTTCCACGAGAAAATTCCATTGACGTAGACTAGTTTTACATAAGGATTCAATTGGCTTGATGCGCGTTGCAGCCTGTTCCGAAAAAATGTATCACTTTGATTTTTTATTAAATGATGATACCTTACGTAGAAAAACATGTTAAAAATATTATTTTAAATAAAAATGTATAATTTTATTAAAATACACTATAAAATAAAAAGTCTGAAGTAAAAGGTATTACATTAATATCACAAAAATTAATTAAACCGTAAAAATAAACTAACTAACTAACTAGCCATCATGCCGTTTCTATGCAGAGGTAGGCAGAGAGGATTAAACGCCACACTTTTCTATCCTGGCACGACACTTTTGCTTCGACCACATTCATACAAGTTCTACGGTTGTTGAGGCTTTTAACAGGGCCATCCTCAAATACTTGTAGTATTTGATCGTGACAGGTCTTTCGCGGACGCCCTCTATTCCTTTTGCCAGGTAAAATTAAAACCTTATTTATATATTTATTATAATATACGATGGATGTGGAAAGTAGATACCTTTTATAATCGTATTTAATCACTACCCATATTAATACAGTCTCACAAATATAAGTGAATCCCTCCGTGAAACCATGTATATCTCCCATTAAATTAGAATATTTTGAGAACAAAAACAAACAAAATAAATTACTTAGGGCAAACGATTTTGTTGGAAGCTTCGTGGAATAAATCAAGAGACTTACAGCTGAGCGCCTACGCAGTGACGACGACTATTTTCTACAAAAATATATCCCCTCAGCCGGTACTTTCTGTTTTCGTATAGTTACTACCACACTCTGCTAACTTCTGTTGACTAAGCGCCCAAGTAAATTAGCTAAGTCAATATGTTCCTCGTATATTTGTTTCATGTTTAACTAATCCAGTATGACATTTGCCGTTGGTTAAAATTGCAATTAAATTTCTGGGACAAACACTTAACTTAAACAATACTATTTGTGCCTCTAACTTCTTTGATTATATGTATTTTTTATTTTTTATTACAAAACCAAATAAACTCATGTGCCAAATAGGATTTGAGAACATTGAGTGAATAATAAAGTGTATTTTATCTGTTAATGTGATATTATGGAGCATGCAAGCGTATATACGGTACACTTAATAAAACTTAGTAAGTTTATTCCAGTAAAAGTACGACAATAGGTTTATCCCGCAACCGTCTGTCTTCCCGGGCAATGCCGTACCCATCTTTCTGATTGAAATGAGATCAAAACATAGGAATTTCGTTGTCTGTCCGTCTGTCCGTCCATCTGTCTGTCTATCTGTATGTCTGGCCGTCCGCAACTTCAGGCAACGTCCGTAATTTCGTTCAAATTCACGACTAAAAAAAAACAAATAAACGGCCGGAGACGCGAACCAATGTTTCATCATTTTTGACGGGTTACAGCTAGTATTATAAGAACGTTCAACATAATTATGCCATGGGTTCAAAGAGTCTTGATGCCTTAACGTTTTTAATATTGCGAATCGATTACGAATTTATGCAAAGAAAGCGTCTTCAAAGCATGTCTTCAATTTGTTATTGATTTACTTGTTTGGTTATATTCTGGGGTAAATCAAAAATTTATTGTGCAGACACTACATTTCCATCGCTTCATCTCGGCCATATTCTTCATCAGAAAAAATAGTATCTTTTAATTTTAGATTCGTTTATTTGTTCTTGCTAAATGAAAAAAGTTTTGTTCAGAATCGTGCATCGAGTGCTCCGCGCAATCTCTTTGGTTCATCTTCCCATTCCATTTCAACTTCTATGATCGGAAATGTGTCGATCTATCGAGATTCGAACACAAAGAAAAAAGTATTATTTTTTACGCACGCTACCTGCAGTTGGTAAATGTTTTTTCAACCCTTGCCTAACCATGCAGAAACATGTTCTACTGATCCGATTAGAATTTTTATATTTTTGTAAATTTGGAAAATACCATTCATATCTTAGCTGATCCTAAAAAAGATATTTCAGCTTATAAGTCATAAGGAGAAAATCATTTATGTACACCGTATCCTTCTAAATGTTTTTTAATTCTATTTGATTTATTACTTTATTTATTTATTGTTTATTTAAATTTACATTAGTTAATACAATATACTAATAACTGCCACACTAGGTAAAAACCTGTTCTGTGGCAGTTATTCTCATATGGTATTTATGTAGTAATAAAAAATGACAATTAAAGAATCTAAATCTAAAAGAAAATAAAAAGAAAAGAAAATATGCATACAAAATCAAGACAAGAATTTAAAGTAAATCATAGGAATACCTAAATCTAAGAGAAAAGAAAAGAAAATAAAATACACATACAAAATTAAGATAAGAATTTAAGTAGTTACAAAAATAAATATAATATTATAGTATACTTTAAATTATATAAATCAGTTTTTGCCAATTCAGAGGTCAAGGGCGGATTACTTCTTCAGCATACCTTCTACCTGATATTTTTATAAACTTATTAATATGATGTTTAAAAGGTTTGTGTAGAGTTATTTCTTTAGTTTCATTAGGTAACTTGTTAAAAACAAGCGGAACAGTGAAATTAAATTGTCTTTGCCCAAAAGACGTTTTCCTTTTAGGTACCTCGAAATTAATTGTATTTGCCAACCTTGTAACCCGTGTTTGTTGTGTATAATTGTCTCGGGTCAAGAACGTTAAATATTCCAAACAAATCATCTAAAGGAAACATTCTCGATTTCTTGGTGATTATACGCATGACGCATTTTTGTGATTTTGTCAGCGGATCCATGGCTGATTTGACACACCCTCCCCATCCAATTATGCCATAGGATAATAGGGATTGAGTGATGGAACAATATATAGTCCTGAGGGATACAATATCTACCACATTTCTCAGACTTCTATATATGTATCCCATTTTCCTAACCTTATTAGAGAGAACTTGTATGTGTCCTTGCCAACTGAGTTTCTTATCAATTATAATTCCTAGGAATTTTATATCACATGCTTTTTCAAGACATATACAGTTGCATCTATTTGGTAAACTACAGCTGTGTAACTGTATTTGATAATTTATGATGTCTTTAGGTTGACCAGCTTCTGTTGGACTGAATGTTAGGTACTTAGTTTTTTCAATGTTCAGTGAAATTAAATTTCGGTCAAGCCACTTTTTAACGGTTACTATACCATTTTCTGCTATTTTATGAGCAGTTTCCCATGTTCTACCTTTAAAAAATAAGACAGTATCATCTGCAAATGAAATAACTTGACCCTCAGTTGGCAAATCACACAAATCGTTGACATACAGGAGAAAGAGGATTGGTCCAAGGACACTTCCCTGGGGTACACTTATTATAGTTAAATTGATACTTATTATTTAAATATATTTAAATTGATACTTTGGATATCATCTGCGAAAAAAACATAATTTAAGGGGTATAGAAGTTAAAACATTACTCAAATAATAATAGTAATAATAAAAATTAATTCCATTACGTACGAAGATTAGTGCTGTCCCACATATTCCACATCCAATATATATACTTATATTAAATACGTATATACAAGTAAAGTATATAAACAAAAGTAGATGAAAGAAAGAGTAAATAATAATATTAATTTTTGATACATGAGAATAAAGTCTTCAGGGAGCTGTGGCATATGGGCACAGAGTCTATCTATAATGCTCTTTTTCTAGTTTCCCGGAGTTGCATATACAGAGTGTAACAGAGTTAGTCCACAATACATAACAGTTGGATTCCTGCCTTTATTATGAGTCGAATATGTTCAAGCAATCATGACTTAATATCAATAGTTATGGAGTTATGCAATATTTTACAAAACTTTGAAGTATCATTACAGTAACTTATATCAATTGCGAAAAATTCATCCGTTTAATAAAAGTTCAATAAAATAATAAAAACTCTGAAAAAATTCCAATTGGAATGTTTTCCATGAAAGTTTTTATCATTTTGTTTGACTTTTATTAAAGAGAATGAATATTTAATATTAAATATAAGTTACCGTAACGATAGTCCAACGTTTTGCAAAAAATAAATCAGAAATCTTGAAAAAAAAATGCAAACTTTGATTTCGCAAATCTCCCTAACCATTTTTATTAGGTCATGGTTGCTTGTAAAGTATTGTGGACTAGCTCTGTTACACCTTGTATACAACGTTGCGCAGAAGGCAAGGAAGAGCATAATTTCACAGCAATACTGCAAAGGTTAAACTTATTTTGCCTATCTATACCCTCATCATTCATCAGATTACTAGTGTCCTAGGTATTAAGTTCCCTCAGGCACCTTACAGATCAAACCATTCAGGAATCAGCTGGAGGAATACTTATCGGAACTTGACAATACGACCAATAGAGGGGTTTTATCAGAATTATGAGCACGTTTCAGGGTTATGATATTCTAAACGACTTAGTGAAAACCTTAGAACACTTATTTACATTTCAAATGCTTAATTTTTTTAAATTTATGGTGGTTACTCGAGTAATATAATAATAGCAACTACTTACGAGTTACGAGATAATATTTATCTAAAAAAAATTCCAAGTGCAATATTCCGCTAATGATTTGTGTCGAGTCAGACAAATATTTGTCCGAGATAACGAAGACGACTTACGATTATTACCAGGCCTTTACAGTCGCGTGACATCTATTGTGGGGCTCGTTCATGAGACAGTGAAGTATTTATTAGCCGTACATAACAATGGATTTTACGCCTGAGCCAAAGGATTTCCCAAATAACGTATTCTAACAACGGCTTAATACAACAAATAACACGGCGCGGTCGGGAATAATGGAACAAGAAAATAATTATCGTTTGAGCAGAGCATTTGAGCAGATTGCGGCGTTTGATGAAGCGGAGATACGACGTGTTTCGCAATTCCGTTGATTGCGTTGCGTAATTTTAAGCGTTAATATCAAAACACTAAATTCTCTTCGTAACAATGTCCGTCAATAACGCTACTAGATGAAGCAAATAATAATGAGGCATAAAAAGATACACGTTATAAAAAATAAAAGAAGGTAATTCTCTGTACAAAAATGTCCGTCACTAATGCTACCAGATGGCGCAAATAATTTGTTTCCCACCGCCGCGATTCCGTGACGTCATTTAATTACAGGCCTTCAAATTGGAATGTCAATTTGTCAAAATTGAACACGTTTGACAAATCGACATTCTTCGAGTCAAGAATGGATTTTTTTTATTGCAAAGGCATTGAAAGACTTGTAAGGGATTGGCAAAAGTTGTATATAATAAAGGAAATACATTACAGACTCTTATTTTTATTTATTTTGATGTGATTTTTTTGTCATCTTCATTTGGAGAAAACCGACACAACTTATGTTACGTTATATTTTATGTGGAGTACAAAAACAAAGGCAGCAATAACAAAAAATAAATTTAAAATATTTTGAATGCAGACACTTAATTAGGTACTAATTTAAAATGTTCAGAATTCTACATTTTATGTATCTATCACTTCCAAAATCATGTTTCTTATAAATTTATAGGCTATTTTTTCTAAAAAATTTTGAATTTACATTATAAATTAGTAATCCTCGATAACTGTATTCAATTTATTGATATTGCTGCTTTCGTTTTTATACCCCGCGTATGACACAAGATTTAATTATAATTTTGAAGAATCGCCCAATTTCATGAAACGTAAAAGTTCGGCTTTTTAAAGTCTTAGTCAATTCCATAATTGCACTGTCCACTGATGAGCGCCCTTTTTGAAGCGATTGTACTATCCCTTTGGCCGTGAGATGCCCGAAAGCCAGTTAGATCCTGAGAATACTTTCTACTAGAGTATCGCCAAGCTTTTGGCAATCTTTAATGCAATTGATGCCGGCGACATGGAAGAGATGCTGTCATAAAAGTTCGAATCATCAGCACTACCTCCACATCCCTTACATATCTCGACCAAAGGAAACCTCTTTAATTTGTTCTGGTGGAAAATATAAATGTTCGATAATTAACTTATGTGATTTAGTAGCTAGAAAAAGTTGTTTAAATTTATATACCTATACAAAAAGGAGTTAAACATTATAAAATAAATGCGCATTTTAAATCATACATGTCCAATCGCTGAATTTTATTTTAACAGGATTTTAGCACTTTATTAAAGGCATAGAAATGATTTCGTGATAACAATTAAGTAAATCATTTAAAATAATACTCAACTTTAAATAAAATCTCGCAGCTGACGGGAATCGAACTTACACTCCCAAAGAGAATTAGATTTCTAGTCAAACTTCTTTACCCTGGTCGCACGGCTGAACCGCGTGGATATTAACATATTGTTATTGAAATTTATACTAACCTACATATAATTTAAGAGCTTTGTTGAGAAAAATTAATAATTTTAATTCGAATGAATAATACCACTCTGGCATAATTCCAAAAAATAAACAATCATTAAAATCAAAATATACAAAATTTAATTTAGAGATAATCTCTAGGAACTGATTAATACAAAAAATATTTTGGTACACTTGATTCGTACACTTTTTGGAGTAGAATTTGAAATAGAAAATTTAAATAAAACAATATTTTATATGAAATATAATTTAATAAGAACACAGTTACTGGATTTTGTCCCCAGAAGGACGATTAATTAATTAAAATATTTTTTTTCAATATATACAAAAATTCAAAAAATTGGATAATGTGTGGAAGTTTTTACGTTGGAATTGGTGAACGTTGCATACAGGTTGTAAGCGCTGAGCCATTCATCGTATAAGATACTTCCATCCACGAGTCTCATAGGTATATAAGTAGCTTCGTCTCTGTGATACTTCAATAATTTATCCTTAAAAGTAAAACAGTCGAATTATTCACTTACCCACGTTTCATTTAATTTTTTCTAGTTCTATTTATGAACGTTCTATGGATATATTATATAACAATGAACAAAACCTATATAAGAGGAGATTAAAGGAAATGCTCACCCTTGGGCGTTTGAAAATGGGGCAAGAAAATTAACCTTAATTTGAAAGTTGATAGTGGCAAAAGTTTAAGATAAGGCGAGGCCATTTCTATTGAATATCTGATTAACAAGGATAGAAATGAAATTACCAAAAAACTTATAAATTATTAAAAAAAAAACTTTATTTTATTTTATACATATCTTAGACAATTGGCCATATTCGTTTGCTTAGCTAAAAGGATGCTAAGTCAATTTATTATCTTCTAGCCCGCATGTCTGGCTGAAGCGAGCTAGGTAAGAAGGGTAGGCCAGATTAAACATGTTACCGTAAATCACCAAAACCATTACTAGGCGAACTAAAAGATATAGTCTCCACGAACATCAATAAATTAGGGCGCTTACTAGTAAAATCTAGAAGTGACCAAGATGGTTAGAAATATGGCAAACGAAAAGAATATAAAATTCTAAGTCTTGGGAATCAATAGTCTCGTTGATATATTTCATGGATAAATTTATAAATAACTTTTACGAGAGGTATAATTGATTTGTGAAATTAACCCGGCTTTTTTTTGTTATTTAACTGTATTATTAACTGTATTATAGTGGCATAATTATGGTAAAAAAATCCCGTTATTATCACATTAGTTAATATCCAGGCTATGGTTTTTACCTAAGAGACATCTTTTTAATCTTTAATAATAGACTCAATTTAAAAGTTTTTATAGTTAGAGATAAATCTACAGTTCCGTTATGGAGTCCTGGTACAAATATTATTAAATTTCAGCATAGAGCTGATAAGAAAGAACGAGTTTAGAGTGAACGAAATGAAATGAGAATATTAGGCCTATATGAGGCAAATGTATCTACGAGTAAAGAAACAGTAATAAGAAGAAAGAAAAGGGAAAAAATGAGATAGAAATTTAAAATAGTAAAAAGGTTTTTTTTAACATATTAAAGTGAGAAAGATATTTGATATATAAACAGAAAAATATTAAAGTGAGAAAGATATTTGATATATAAACAGAAAAATTCCGTAGTAGACTTGCTTTAAACAGGAAAACCAGGTACTGAAATATGATCCTATGAGAAGCCTCAACAAACGTAAGAGTGAATAATAAATTATTTTAATAATATAACAGAAAAATAAAAACAAAAAATGGAATTCAGAATAATACAGATACAGAAAGAAAGGATATAGTTTAACAAAAATTATAAGATTCGAAGATGATGCTCAACTAAAAATGTATGTCAGAATGGGAATTTTTGTCATTATATAAGTGTTGTTGAGTGTATAAAAAACTATCAAAAATATATGAGTGCCAAACACTGTGCGATTTAGTTAAAACGATCTCTTCTCTTTGCTTCAAGTATATTAAGCGAGAGAAATACATTAACATACATAATACTTCTGGCAACGAATTCAACACATCTGATCATTTAGTTATGTTAAACAAAAATACTTGACGCTGTCTTACTCTAATGATTTTAGCGAAAGACGACTCAAGCATGATTTATTTTTTATTTCCTTTTAATCTGTACATATTTTTAAATATAAAAATTGCGCAATTTTCATTTAATTGCAATGTATCTCAAAGATTTTTCATACAAATTACATAAAAAGATGATAGCTTTTCCTTCCTTCATCAAAAGGGTTGCGTCTAGCAATATGATTATTAATATTTGTCAGCAGTTTTGCTGAGACTTTTCATAGAAAATGTACACTTCATTCTATCTGTCTACCTAAAGTTTGTTTTATATATTTATAGCAGTGTTTAGTGTATACAGGGTGTCTCATAGCTAGTAGAAAAAACTTCACAGGTGGATTCCTGCCTTGATAATGAATCTAAAATGTTCAAGCAAACATGACCAAATAATTGTAATGAAGATAGGCAATATCAAAATTTGAATTTTTTATTCAATATTTCTATACATATTTTTTTCAAAAAGTTGAATTTTTATTAATCTTACTTATATCCATTATGACAATGGATATAAATGGGGGGTTTTAACTTTTTTTTTTGCATTTTATTTTTAATTTTTTAAAAGAATGTATAACATCGCAGGAATATTGTATCAAAATTTCAAGTCAATCAGAGCAAAATTGACGAAGTTATGAACATCTGAGCGATGCTCAGACTGATTTTCTATACCTGGACGCGCTTACGTGATGATTGCCGGATGCGCTATTGTATTGGAAGAGTTTTGAATAGACAAGGGCAAAAAGATGCTCTAGATCTTCTTGATGAAAGCTCTTTGCTGTATGGACCTGGGATCGACGACTATGTGTAAGTATAAAATAATTGTCGAGTTTTATTTTGAATATTATAGCGTACAAAACTTTAAAGCGTTTTTTCTAAAAATTGTCATTTTGAAGTCCGTGTACGCCATAACTCAAAATCTACTGGACCGATCGTTTTGAAATTTTACATTTTCACCTAATTCACCAGGTAATCCCGTGGAGCTTTTTTCTTTTTTTTTAATAGTTATTATTCTTACAGTAACAAATTGGCCGATTTTATCAGCGAAAATCGATGTTTTGGCTTCCAAGTGCTACCAAAAATTAGTAAATCGAAAAAAAAATCTTCACGGCGCGTCGTTACATCGAAAAACATATCCTTTAATAAGTGAATTTTGATTTTTTTGGTTTCTGATGATTCTGTTTCGAGTTATGATGTACACCGCAAAATTTTTTTCCAGGTGCCTCCGGAGATTCACTGCCATTCGTTTAAATATAAATATTTTGCAATGAAAGTTTTGAAAAATAAAATTGAAATTATGTAAACAAACTAGCACTACCTGTACCACCAAAAAAAAACTTGAAAACATGCCTTTTTCATCGAATTAACCTTACCCTCCCTTAATATAAATAGAATAAAATGATAAAAACCTTGTAAAAATTCAATTTCAATCTTTGCATTTTGACCCATAATATTTTTTGCAATAAATTGTTAAAAGTTAGATAAATTATCGCGGTGATCGAGACCCACCGCGTCTCTAGCCGTACGCATCGAGCCTCTGATTGGTGGCTGCCGGTTCGATGCAACTAACTAGGCTCCAGGTGCCAGCAAGTACAACGACTCTTTCGCCTACCATCGCGGTGTAGCCATCATACGTAATATTTTATGTACTCAACGCCACCTTTGTAAATTTATGTCAAAAAATCAACACTGTTAATCTTGAATATAATTCATACCCTGTATTTATCTACCTATCCTGCTTCTGCTGAAACATCTCACGCATTGCACAATACACGTCACGTGTTGACCCGAAGAATCTGTCTCTGGACGGGTGGACATTTTCTTCATCTCAGGACACATATACTCACACAACTTACCCACAAAACGATCTTTAAAAAATATTTAAATTCAGTTTTTTCCAAAACAAACAAAAAATATATAACTTCTTCTTCAAATGTAGCAAATTTATTTTGTGGTAACATAATTATAATTGTTATAAATTAACTTTGTTTAAACCACTTATTTAATTATTACAATTTGATAAATTAGAAATTTTGGAAATAAGAAAGAGTGTAAATAGTAAATTGAATATTATAAATAATCAGGTCCTTTTTGCAAATAGTTATCTTTTAAATTTATTTTCATGTTAATTAGGTAGTTTTATTATCATTTTCCATACATAACTTTTTAATATTTTGATCTATACTTCGATTTTTAAATATTATTTTTGTTTTCCTGACGCAGAAGCCATTGGCTTCGAAACATGTTGATTTTTTTCAATAAATAAATGGTTTAAACAAAGTTAATTTATAACAATTAAAAAATATATACCCTTCTAATATTACAAATTAGTCAATAATAGAAATAATGTGTAAAGAAAAATCAAACAATAAATGTGTAACGTTGTATTATAAGCTTATTACAACTTTAAGTTAAGAACATTTTATCTGATCTTTTTTCAGTACTTAATAGCAGCTAATAGATTTGTTGAAACAAGCGCTCCAACAAGCGCTACAAAAGTTATACAACAACTGCAATTGCATTTATGTCTGCATTAACTGGATTAACTGATAGGTCCAGGATTGTATTTATTAGACGGTTTATTCCTTGGCTTTACACAATCGAGAATACAATTTTGTCTCGAGAAAAACCTACCTATTTTGTATATGTACCTATTTTACAATTCCATTCCCTGTCTTTTTCTTTAAACTTACATAATTTTCATATGTTTTATGAAAAACGTTCAGCTAGAATCGGATTATGAATTAATCCCGAAACATATTTATCATAATATTTGTCACTTGTTGTGGCTGCGGGAAGCAAATAAAAACAAATTAGAAATTTATTAATTAGTGATTAATTAATTATTAAATGGTCAAAGTCACATAAGAAGAATTAAACATAACGCTATTTTTTAATATACACTATTTCGCAATACATCACTCATATACGAACTCTTAATAATCGCTGGATGACACGTATTAATCGCTCGTAGAATATTCAAATCTATTCTCGGGGGTACATGTCGCACTTTCCAGAGAAAAGGGTAGTAAGTAAAATTTTTGTGTATTTTGTGTTGCTTCGGAATAGTCAATTAAACGTGATTCTCCTTGTCCAATGAAAATCGTATTAAAAATAATTCATTACTTCGAACCAATGTAACATTATAAAATGACATAGCAGTTATTTTGTGATTATTGCATGATGATATTTTGATTTAGGTTGATAAAAATACATTAAGAGATTTTCCGCAATAAACAGGATCTCTCGTAATATGTCAATGACGAAAATAACAAATATCTTCAACCTTCGCGAACTGGAACAGCCGAGAAGCGGGGAAAACCTTCTTCTCGACATTGGAATAATCAATAAAGTTCGAAAATACCAGCAATTGGGTATAAATAAGGGACTACGCCGCGGCAAGAGTCATATCATGTTTTGACAGTTTGTTTTGTGCGAAGTCGGTCGCGAGCCTCGAGAGATAATCGAAGCGATATATAATGGGAAAAAATCGAGCGGAGTTCCTGAGTGAAGAAATAAACCAGAGCGAGAGTCTTGCTTTGAAAGATCGTTCGGTGCGAAGTGAGTCGCGGACGACGGCCAGGTCGTGAATTGCGAAGCGACAGATATCGAGCGAAATAATTGGGCGAGTATTTACCCAAGTGGTGAAATAAGTAAAGGCGATAAATATTACCTCCGAGAATAGAATTGAATATTCTACGAGCGATAAATACATGTCATCCAGAGATTATTAAGAGTTCGTATATGAGTGATATATTGCGAAATAGTGTATATTAAAGAATAGCGTTAAGTTTAATTCTTCTTATGTGCCTTTGTCCATTTAATAATTTATTAATTACTAACATATAAATTTCTAATTAGTTTTCAGTGTTTTCATTTGCTTCCCGCAGCCACGACAAGTGACAAATATTATGATATATATATATATATATATCTTTCGGGATTAATTCATAATCCGATCCCACGCTGAACGTTTTCCATAAAACATATGAAAATTATGTAAGTTTAAGGAAAAAGACAGGGAATGGAATTGTAAAATAGGTACAAAGTTAAGTTAAATGAAAATTAAAATTTGTTGTATAAAGTAACAACTACTGTATCAATTAGTAAATAAAATAAAAATTTAACTTAAAATAAATACCAATTAACTTGGTTACGATCAAGTTATATGGTGTTTAATTTAACAAAGGTTTTATTTTTAGTACTACCAACCGGTTTCAAACCCACTGTTCATTTATCAGAATAAACTAAGAACTAAACATTACAAATTACGGGAACTATATTTTTTGGCAACATGATATAATAGTGTAACACCAACCGAAATCGGTGGATCTTACTGAAAATACAATCGATTAAAGTGAATTTGTGTTTAATTAATTTGCAATAAGTACTAACGGCCGATTACAATAGTGTAAACATTTAAGATTTCAATTTTCTATTCACATTTCTAAATTTCTTTGATCGATTAAAAATGTTTGTTCAATCGCAAATAAAATAAAAAACAATAAAAATGTTTTTTAAAATATCACAAACTATTGGCGAGCAATCCATAGTCAAATGATTACATCCTGCCAGGTAATTAGATCAAGTTTTAGTAATAATTACCTGCGTGAATTTGTTCTTCTGGGTAATTAATTTCTTTTGATAAATATGTTATCGAGTTCTAGCAAGAATTTCGTCCTTAAACTTTTACGCTTAATGTGAATACTAAAATCCTCTCAGAATTTTCCTCAGCAAAAATTCTTCTCATGAAGACACTCAGAGCGATAGCAACGTAACCTACAGAATATTGTATGCCAAGCTTTATGTTAGATCTTATACTGTTCGGTACTGATTTTTTTAATATTTTTTTCAGTTTTTTACTATATTATTTTATTAAAATAAAAAGCAATGTAAACAAGATTTATCTAAAATCGCATTGATTGATCGAGTAAAATGAATGAATTAAAAATAGAAGTTAATAATACATAATATGTAATACAAAGCGAGTTTTGAAGGAACTAACCACGAAGGCTTATGGAAATAACTTCGTCAGATTTGTTGAACCAGATACAGGAAGATAGTTATTTTATAGGAGATACCTCAACAAGCTAGGGCATGTGTGAGAGTCAAATATACCAGGATGAAACAATGCCCACTCTCGCCAATCCTGTTCACCCTTTTTATATGGACAGAATAAGCCGGAGCCAAACAATAAGGATTGTGAGAGTTGGAGATGTGGAAATAGATTCCTTACTCTTTGGGGATGATAAAGCGAGGCTAGCGCCCACACAATAATTAATTACATAATTGTGGATTAATTCCTTCAATGAAAACGTGACGCTTTTTAATCTTATCCTCTTAGTATAGCAACCACACAGTATTCAAACCACAATCAGCATAATTTAAATAAGATAATTAGTTCGATTCCTGATGTATTCACAATATATCTATGTGATTTTTTCAAGCCTGGAGTTTTTGTAATATTTTTTGCTACTCTTCTTATGTCTGAAGATCTGTTGTGGTGTTAAAATGTAATTTTATTTTTTTAAATATTAAATACTTAAAAGTTGTCGTATAATAAAATAAAATAAAGTGACCCATTCGATACACATTCAAAAACATGAAAAAGACGAATAACGCCGGTACACGGGTGTTGTTGAACGACGTCTAGTAGGAGTTGCGTGTGTTGCGTAATATTTAAAAAAAAATTACTAAAGAGAGAACATATATTTTAATAGATTCTGAAATCTGGCAACTCAGAGAAAACGTAATAAAAGAATCAAACATGGGACTCGTCCGTACGGGATATTAACTATGTTAGAAGACGCTCCCAATGTTTCATCCTTCGCTTAAATCCATTCTGAGTTGCAAAATTTTGGATTCTGTAGAAAAAGGCGCTCTTTATTAATTTATTTACGCGAAATTAACAGTACAAATAAAAATCATGTTATACAGAGTCCATCTTACAAGTTTCCACAGAATATACAAGTTATATATTAAAATATTACAAAAATAACTTA
>JADDOH010007765.1:0-16610 GCA_016648135.1 Agrypnia vestita | reverse complement strand
TCCATGAGAGCCAGCGGCGACCTGAGGCCCGACTGATGCACGATCCTTCACGGGGGGAGAATCCTGATGACCTGATGACCCACGACGACCCGGATGGTGGCCCTGATGGGCCGAGATGAGGACCAGTCGGCGCCAACCTGGAGCAGCCATCGCAGTCGACAGCACCCCGAGGAGGGTTGCCCTCCCCCGCAGCGACTGTGAATGCAGCCGGCAGCGCCCTGACGTGAAGGGCGCGGTCCAATGCAGCGACGGCAGCGGTCCACCACCCTCAGCGTGGACCACCCGACCAACCTGGAGCGGCCAATGCTGACCTGGGCCAACGCCGGCCACACCCGCTCCGACCTATGGTGGTCAACATGCCGTGCCTGTCGGTAGCCGCCAATGCCAGCTAGCCAGTTGAGACCTGAGCTGGAGGTGCCCTGCCGCAGCCGACAGGATAGAACGCCAGAGCACATCAGGGCGTAATAATGTAAGTGACACTGCACACATATATTTATTTTTTGGTGATGGGTTTGAAAAGGTGTAGCATAATGGCGCACTTCGTTGAGAAGGAAGAGGGCGGCAAAGCCATGGCCTTCGCCTCAGCGAAGTATAAGTGGCGAAACAAGCCAGTTTCAATTCATTTGAAGTTTTAAAGTTTTGAAATTTTAAAGTTTTGAAATTTGAAAGTTTTTGAAATTTGAAAGTTTTTGGAATTTAAAAGATTTTTGAATTTAAAAATTGTTCAAAAAAGTGAAAGAATTTTTGCCATTATGGGCCTTTTCTTAATGAATGAAAATAGAGGGCGTGAACACCCCGCCCTGCCTCTGATGTTAAATTTCAGCCACGCCAAAATACGTGTAAAAATACGTGTAAAAATACGTGTAAAAATATGTGTGAATATATACGTGTGGAATACATAATATGTGTGAAAATATAAATGTCTGTGCGGGTGATATACATATGAGATAATAAGTGTGAAATATGTTTACATTTAAAAATGTTTGAAAATATTCTCATAACCCGTGCGACCAAATTGTCGCCGCCGGCGCAGCGAAGCGACAGCGCGGCCCCCCAACGACCGCTGCGGCGCACCGCGGAGCTATAGAGATGCTCGCAAAATCTAAAGAATTGGCGCGCAAAGTAAAAACTTTGCACGCGCGATGAAAGTAAGATGAAGAAATAATAATAATAAAAAATAAAATGAAATTTTATAAGATTATTTTGTCTTCAAATATAAAAGTGAAAAATGAAATTTTATAAAGTAATTTTATTTTTTAAAAAAAAATATATAAAAAAGTGAAAAATGAAATTTGTGAAATAATTTTATTTTCAAAAATATGAAAAGTGGAAAATGAAATTTTATAAAATAAATTTATTTTCAATATTTATTAAAGTGAGAAAACGCGCGTGTGTTGTGAAACTATGTGAAGTTCAGTTACGACCGCGCGCATGTGATAGCCACCCGAAAAGTAATTTAAAAGGTATACTGGCAGATCACATATCCGCGCCGCCATGCCCTGGGTCAGGACACACACACACGCATACAGCGGTCGCTAGCAGCGCCGCGGCCGACAGCGATCTGGGAGCTCAGATGGAAGCTCATTTTATCTACAGCGATTTGCTCGCTAAAGAATTGCCGTCGCGGCCCGCGTCAAAGAAACGACGCATCGACGTAAATATTATAGAAGGCGCTGCTCGCCAAATACCTACTGGCCAGCAAGAAAGAGACCGCTTGTGAAAACGAGAAAGACGGATAAAATGTGGCATGTGCCGAGGCATACCGGGCGATAATAAATTAATATTTGAAATTGGCCCCCCCATGCCTTGCCAATAGCCGAAAAGGCGGCGCGGGTAGCGACGTTATACCTACCGCACGTGGCGCAAAATGGCGGTATTTGATCCCAACGAGTCGGGAAAAAATACGCGCTTAATTGATGCAACAAGGAATGCCGCAGTGAGTCGCGGATTGATAAGTTTTGCACAAGTCGGGACGGCTGGAAGCGCCTTTAGCACCGCTAGGTGGCGCAGCCTCCGGCCTAAGCGTATCACGCACGTGAAAGAGAGAGCACTATGCTCGACGGATGAGCACGTCACGCGCGTGAAAGAGAGAGCACTACGCTCGAAGGACGAGCGCGCGATGCACATGGGAAGAGAGAGAGGTACGATGACGTAGTCCGCCGAGACAGAGAGAAACAGCGATAACAGAGCTCGCACCTCGGCGGAGAGCATGACGTCACCACTGAAAGTACCTACAGCGGCGGGAACGCGCTGTAAACCTTCTGCAACGCCTTACGAGGGCATACCGCGCGACAGGTGGTCAAGAATTAATGAAATTTATGGAATTCGCGCGAAGCAGAAGCCTCTCTCTATTCCATGGATGGAATTGCCAGCGGCTTTCATTACCACGGGAGTGAATGTCGCTAAGAAAATCAAAAAAAAAAGAAAGAATTAATAAATAAATAAATGTAATAATTTTATAGATTATGGCGCACTGTACTATTTAAAAAAAATGGTAAAAGTAACTAGACAAGATGAGCTTGTCCAAACAGCCACCATAGCGCATCAAATGCCTGGCGGGAAATTAAGAAAAATAAATATACCATAAAAAATGGTCGGGGCAATGTAAGCCGAGATCAGACCGAAAGTTGGCCATTCATGATGTAAATTATATACGTGCGTCGAGCGACTGGTCGGGCTGATGAATTAAATAGCTGTGTGGTTTCTGAATTAAATAAAATTAATAAAAAATACTAGTGGAGCCAAGTGTTATATGTGGATTAGTGTAAAATCAGCTTGACCGTGGCTCAATGTGTTGTGAAAATGCGCATTCTAAAGTGGAAAGTGCGCCGGAATCGTAAATACCACCACTGCTATACACAAGACCAGGCGCGGCACATGTATTTGGAATGAAATTGAGACAACACCGACTGAGCGGTGTCACGGTCCGCCAGAAAGAGACGGCAACAACCTGCCCTATCGCGCGGCGGAACGCTTGATGTCAACATAATGAAAAATACCTACCGAGTCATACGCGGGAAGTGCGAGCGGATAGAAAGCCGCACGACTGCCGCTAATAAAAAGACAGTATGACGATTCGGCGGAGTAACGTGGCCAACTCTGACAAAGATTGCGCGTAGTGCGGTCACGCAGGTAATAGTGTTAACACCGCGTGGTGTGACGCGAGCCTATTACGCGCACTCAGAGGAAAAGTGTCAAAATGGAATCTAATGAGAATCCAAGCAGAATCTGGCAAGAGCCGAATTTCATGAAAATGACCAGTCGCTAAGACAAGTGTTTGATGAGCGATACGGTGATAATGAAATTCCTGCTTGGTGATGGGAAAGCCTTGTGTGGCCATTAAAAATACACATATAAAATGTGAATAATAACAACAAATATGAGCCACGCTGAATCAGCATACGGGCGCGAGAGTAGCGCCGCCGGCAGAGTGAGATAGAAGACGTCATCCCGAGTCTTGGGCCGCGGTGCGATGACGTCACTCGCCGCCCGAGAGAGAGAGATAACGATGCGAGCGCCAAAGCGAGACCGATGATGGTATCCGTATCCTCCCAAGTGTTTGAAGTTTTACGATAAAAATTGGTACATCTTTATTTCCATTAATGTGACAAATTTGGGGTTTTTCTTGCAATATTATTTGATGATATTTTTTGCGGGAAAAATAATGAGGCATTTTTGTGTAATTTACATTTCCAATGACTGTTGCATTTTATGTTATGAAGTAAGGATCACTTGGGGACGCCTAGGGCGTCATGGTGCACTCATTGTCCGCCTTCCGAGGAGTTGAGCGTACTTGAGACATGCGAGGATCACTCTCCTTTTGAGGCAATCCCCGTGCTTATGTGGGAACAGAAATTATGTGGAATTTAACCTACTGGTTTTATAAGTATTGGGTCTCGTTTGAGACAATAAGACCGTATTTATACGGCATTGAGATTTACATTTTTGCCTTGCACAGTGGGGACTGCTCCTGCATGTCGCGAGGGTATGGACGGACCTGGTCCGTGGGATTGTTATTTCCAGAGAAGGAGCGTTCAGACTGCAGGCTGAGTGCCCCGCCTAGAGCGCCCGGAGGGAGGCGCGCTAGGCATTTGGCTGGCGTTTGTAAGTATGAGTACTCACCGCTTGGTTAGACCAAGTGGCAAAGGGCCGCCCACGCCAGAGAAGGAGCAGCCGCCAACTTGATGGTGACCCAAGTGGCAGAATGCCTGCAGGAATAAGGTATCTGTCACCTTGGTGAAAGACCCAAGTGACAAAAGGCCGTCCCAGGCCTAGTATGGGGACCAAATTATCTGTCACCTTGGTGAAAGACCCAAGTGACAACAGGCCGTCCCAGGCCTAGTATGGGGAACACATTATCCGCCATCTTGGAGGAGAACCAAGTGGCGGAGGCCAGGGCCGCGGTCGCTTAGACCTGCGCCGGTTGTGAGCCGTCCCAGGCCTAGTATGGGGAACAAATTATCTGCCATCTTGGAGGAGAACCACATGGCGGAAGCCAGGGGCGCACGCGGTCGTTTAGACCTGCGCCGGCTACCAAGCCAGGGGCGCACGCGGTCGTTTAGACCTGCGCCGGCTACAAGCCAGGGGCGCACGCGGTCGTTTAGACCTGCGCCGGCTACAAAGTCAGGGTCGCGGTCTTTTAGACCTGCGCCGGCTACAAAGTCAGGGTCGCGGTCGTTTAGACCTGCGCCGGCTACAAAGTCAGGGTCGCGGTCGTTTAGACCTGCGCCGGCTACCAAGTCAGGGTCGCGGTCGTTTAGACCTGCGCCGGCTGTATAACCAGGGTTGCGAGCACCTGTACTAGTGGAAGGAGCTCACCCATACACAAAGCTGCAAGGCCAAGAGGCCAAGGCCAGGAGGGCCCGGGCCGTGCACTGTGGGGTGCGCGGAACCCGCCGAAGGCAGCGTCCTGTCCTAACCGTGAAGTACAGACAAGCTGCACGGGGGGAGAATGTTACGGACAGGACAAAGCCTGCGCCTACCCTCAGGCAACCGAACTTTCGAGTTCTGTAGTTGACGTAATCACGTCATATAAATGGTAGAAATTTCTGATGTGAATGAAGCAGAGCAAAGGCCCCTTTCAGGGCCAACACCGATCGCCGTGACCCGGTTGGGGATGGGTACCGTGCCGAGGACAGCGCGCGAGTTCTCGGCTGCGGTGGTTGTCCTTATACGTGTCTCGGCGCCAGGCGGCGGCACCCGAGAAGGGGGGAAGCGAATTGGAAGGAAGTAGCTTCATAAAATCACATCTCGCTGGGAGCAATAAAAATGCGTACACGACATGGGCTGAAATGTATATGTTTTTTACTGAGAAATTTTATATGAAAAAAAGGTTTTGTAGAGCGGTCACCTGTTACGCTTACGCGTGGTGATTTAAACGCTGTCGGATCACTTTCATCTGCATTTTATTTATCTCCCGATACCTATTGGAGAATTCTGCTGGGACCTGACTACTGCAGTGAATCTACGATCCAGCCTCCGCGATCTTCGGCGCCTCTGGCTGAGAATTTTGGACGACGGCCGGCGCTTCTCTATGACGAATTTCGCATCACAGCGAAAGTATGCTGTTTGACACGAGACACCCGTGCTGTATTCTTCGGCCATTACTACGCTTCTTGGCCGACGGAGCGGACTGAGCGGACCGCCCTATATTTTTGTTTGTTCTGTGCGGAACACCACTGCAAATATTGCTGAAAAATGCACCAAACGGAATATTTTATCATTGGTAGCAAGACTCTTTGACGTGTTAGGTTTGGTCGCGCCTATAATTCTATACGCTAAATTATTAATCAAGGTCCTTTGGTTAGCAAAAATTGATTGGGATGATACACCGCCAGAAATTATAATGCGTAAATTCACTTCACTAGTACAAGAACTTCATTTGTTGCGTAATTTAAAAATTCCACGCCATATCGTCGTTGTAAAGGATTCACAGGTCATCATAGTGGCATTTGCTGATGCTAGCTTAAGCGCTTACGGTTGAGATATTTATTTACACATTACTGACAGCTCCGGGAATGTTGTGGTAAGGCGTTTATGTTCCAAATCGAAAGTCTCGCCTGTAAAGATAACAACATTAGCCCGTTTAGAGCTCTGTGCAGCCGTTCTTTTGTCGAAACTGGTAAAGGTTATTTATGACAATTATGTGAATAGAATTCAAATTAAAGACATATATGGCTTCTCAGATTCGACAATCGCTCTTTCGTGGATTCATTCGTCCCCCCATCGCTGGTCAATATTTGTCAGCAATCGCATAGCCCAGTGTCAAGAAAATTTACATCCCAAACATTTTTTCCATGGCGCAGGTGTTGACAACCCTAGCGACTGTCTTTCGCGTGGAATATTACCATCTCAACTGAGCGCTAATGATCTCTGGTGGAATGGTCCACCATGGATGAGGCACCCGCCATCCGAATGGCCCATTAAATCGTTTAAGCCAGAAAATTATGAACAGTTACCAGAATTGAAATCTAGTTGTTCGCTAACCGCTACCGTTGTTCAATATGAACAGCCATTTATGCAAGACTTATTCACCAGTGTATCGTCTTGGAATAAATTACTTCGCATCGTCGTATATGTTCTTCGCTTTTCGAAAAAAATACCAAATTCCAAAGTTATTACAACTTCTGATCTAAGTAACTACCGCAGAACAACACATTATTCATGCGGTTCAGAATGTGCACTTTGCTGACAAAATTAATTCTTTGAAAAGAACAAACTTGCCATCTAGGAAGCTGAAACAGCTTTGTCCGTTTCTTGATGACAAAGGAATTCTACGCATCGAAGGCAGACTCTCAAGGTCAGAGTTGCCTTTCGAATCAAAACATCCCGCACTTCTTCCCAAATGCAGTCCCGTTGTTGATCTTATTATTGATCATTACCATAAGACCAACTGTCATACGGGTCCGAGTCTTTTGTTGTCGATTCTCCGCCAACGTTTCTGGATTCTTTCGGCCAGAAGTATTATAAAAAAGAGAGTACATATGTGTAACGCCTGTTTTAGGTTGTCTCCGTCACATCCATCGCCAAAAATGGCTGACCTTCCGTCGTTTCGTGTGATCGAAACTAAGGCTTTCGTGCACACAGGAGTGGATTATGCCGGGCCACTAAAAATTACACTATCACGCCGTCGTGGACAACGTACTCAAAAGGCTTACATTTGTCTTTTTATTTGTTTAGTAACCAAGGCAGTTCATATAGAACTTGTAACTGACTTAACTTCTGATTCTTTTTTAGCTGCGTTTAAGCGCTTTATTTCCCGCCGGGGTCCGGTCTCCTGTTTGTATTCGGACAATGGTACTAATTTCGTGGGGACAAAGGCACAACTTACGGAACTTTATAAATTTTTAAGTAATTCGGAATTTAAAAATAATGTAACTACTGAGCTTTCTAATCGTCGCATCGACTGGACGATGATTCCACCGCGTGCTCCACATTTCGGTGGAATGTGGGAAAGTAACATAAAGAGTTTTAAAACTCACTTTTTTAGGGTCGTCGGTACTCAAATACTCACTTATGAGGAGATGCTAACCGTGTTAATACAAATTGAATGTCTACTTAATTCTCGTCCGCTTGGTTTGCTATCTTCCGATCCGCACCCCGAGGTACTAACACCCGCGCATTTCTTAATGTCCTCACCGCTACAACATTTGCCCGCGCATGACTTATCAAATGAACGTAACCTAGTTAATCGTAAACGCTTGTTGGATAGTTTAGTCCAATCTTATTGGAAAAAATGGCACCGGGAATATTTGCACACGTTGCAAGTTCGGCAGAAGTGGTGTACCCCCGATAAACCTATTGAGATTGGGACGGTTGTGTTGGTTGGCGAGGAGGATACTCCGCCTCTTAGTTGGCCATTGGGTGTAATCGTCAAAACGTATCCAGGCATTGATAATGTGGTTCGTGTTGCGTTAGTGAAGTTGAAATTAGGTATCTTTAAACGACCTGTGGTAAAGTTATACCGTTTACCAACGCAATAATATGTTTCAAACGCTTCTATATATCTAAATATACGCTCATTTATTTACTCGCAATTAAATTTAAAAAAAAATCGCGCTCTCCTTAGGTTAAGAATTTTAGTATTATCTCCCTTCTTCTTTGTTTCCTTCCCTTTTGTCTGTTGAAGGTTCTGAGAACCTTCAAGGCGGGGAGTATGTTTGTGCAAATAATTGTTGTACCATTTTTTTTCTATCATGTCAATCGTGATATTTGTTCAGCCTGAGTCCATCCAGAGTAATTCTCCCCTGGCTGGGTGGCTTGAACGCATCAACAGATGTCGCATTGGAAGGACAGCGCGCGCACTTCGAAATTTAACCTTGATACGTGAGCAGTGACGGTTTTATTGTCCGCATCGCATTCCCTTTTTTTATAAAGTTGATAAATCATCGCCATCACACTGCGATTTAAATTAACTATATATCGTGTCGCTGTTTAATGTCCGCTCGCGCCAGTACGCGGTATATAATAAAAATATAATACAAGATTTATTGAAACACGCGCGCCGCAAATTTTTACCTACAAGTGCAAGACCTATCGAACTCTAATCTAAGATAAATAACCGCAAGGGAGAACGCAGCAATTGTGCAAGAGATCCAGGATCCAGCCAGCCATCGGGTAAGTCAGCGGAAGTTATTTTGGGTGGTTTTCTGGTCTGACATTTGTCCTGGTTGACTTGTTAGTTTGAATACAATTGTTATTTGCACAATCGAATATCTCCCTGGAGCTGGCCTATTTACACGGTCCAGCTTCAATAAACGCCCCTTATCACCCATTTTTGCTAATAGAACGGCCCTGGGTCTGCGGTGGTCCCGCTCCCTACTTCGGTTGCCTGGGCTGGGGGGCGACCCGCGCTGGTCCCTGTTTGGGATCTCCACTACAAATCATCCCAAAATATGTAATGAGTAAATATCTCCTTCAGCGGCCTCGCGGGGCTCGGAACTCCGGGCCGCGTTTCAAGCATTCCAATAATCGTTGATAGTTGTTCAGCTGTTAATCCCGGGCAGGCACTTCAACAGTCGTCGCTGTTTAAATTGTCCTTCGGTTCTACACAACTCTATTGTTCATCTATGTTAATTACTACCATCATCAAAACCGTTCATCAAAATCTAGAGGATGCATTCGGTACTATCGCTTCATCATCTTCATGGCTGGAAGAAGGATGTGTTATTAGCTCGATCGACACTGTTTAATTTGACCAAAGGGACCGTTGATAGACGTTGATGTGATCAAAGGTTCATAAACCAGGAAGAGTTACAGATGGCCTAAAACTGTATTCCATTCCTTTTTGAAAATTGCTGGTATCAATGGAAAAATAATATTTGCCAGCAATTTTGAAATTATTCATTAGCGTGGATTTTTTTAAGGAGGTTGGGCATTCAGTTGTAAAACCGTACACCATAGGCGGATGAGCTTTCATAATTTATCGTCAGATCTTCGCCAGAGAATGGGGAAAACTGTTGGCATTAGTCGATCCCTTGATCATTAACACAATCTTCATGGAATATGTTCGAATCTGCCCTAGAAAAAAAAAGCTGTGCCAAAAACGAATGTAATTTGTGTGAAAAATTACTGTGCAACGAACATGTTAAATGTGTTTGTTCCATATGTTTCGATAGTAACACCCTTGAAGAACTCAATAAATAGTAGATTTTTTTTGGTTATTTTTTTTTTGTACATATAAAAATAACAAATACAAAGGATAAACATACAAATACAAACAATATAATATGCCATTTTTAAGACCCTACCAAGCCACCTTTTGTGGCTTGTTGGTAGTGATCGATTTGCTTATCTAGAAACATAATAGATTAACAATTTGTTGATATTTATAATTAATATTTACAATTGGAACGACCCATTTTTAAGCATAATTTTATACAGATACCTAACTAAATATGTGTTACCAAATAAAAAATACATAAGTATAGTATATTAAACATACTCTCAATCATACACAAACTCCTGACCGAGTAGCCACTCTCTTATTTTGTCCTTATTCCATGAATATTCGCAATTAAGTTCTGGCGGTAGTAACTTAAAGATTCTAGCAACTATAATATGTTCGAGCGTTCTACTGCGATATTTGTTACTTATTCTAGGTATGATTAGTCCCTCATTAAAGGTGAAACGCGTATTATGCTTATGTATGAGGGGAGCTTTGAATTGACTACTACTATATTGTTCTAAAATTATGCAAAACCACAAAATTCCTTGGACTGGCAGTGTATTAAAGAGCTATATAGTAAGTAGTATTTTATTTTCCATTTGAGTAAAGATATCTATTGGCACATTTTTTAAAATGATGGAATACTGAAGGCTCTGTATTATTTTGATGTTAGTGTTCGTTGAGTGTCCCCACGACTTGATTCCATATCTCAATATAGATTCGGCCCATGAGAAATATATAAAGTTCAGTGCTTTTGGGTTATATAAAAGTTAACTTTTAAAAGTTCTAACAAGAGTCCGCAATCGCTCACAAAGTTTAAGTATTTGACAATCCCATTTGAAATTATTATCTATGTACACACCTAAATATTTATATTCATTCTCAAAAGTTATCAGTTCGCAATTGCAAGGATAGTGTATATTATCATGTAAACAATTTGGAGAGTGAGCTATTATATTGGTTAACACATATTTTTTTAGCATGAGATGATCTTATATGTAAGCATTTAGTTTTTTTAGCGTTAATAATCAGACGAAAGTCGTGCGCCCATTTTGAATGTTCGTTAAATTCACATTGTAATTGTTCAATTGACTCAAAGGGATTTTTACTCCCAATTACTAGCGCTGTGTCATCTGCAAATATAAACCTGTTTACCTCATTAAACAACTCACAAATTACGGATACATATATAATATATAATTTTGGACCCAAGATTGAATCTTGAGGTACCCCATGTTTACATTCTATAGATGAACTAATAGTGTTTTTAATTTTTATACTAATTTTCCTTCCTGGTAAATAATTTTTAAAAAATGACAGCAATTTTCCGCCTACCCCAATTCACACTAAAATTAATTTAGGATGGCTCAGTGTATCGAATGCTTTAGAAAAGTCTATAAAAAGAACAATGACATGCTGTAAAGAGTTGAGTTTTGTATTAATAAAATCAGCAAAAAGTTGAAGTAGGTCATCACAACTCTTTTTTTTTTTGAAAGCCAAATTCATGAGGATCAATAATTTTAAATTTTTCTAGATAGGCGTCCAGACATAAACAAACATATTTTTCTAAAAATTTTTCAATAGCGGGTAGTAAGGATATTGGCCTATAATTATTAATACAGGAATGATCACCTCCTTTATAGATCGTTCTTATAATGCTGTGTTTAAGCATTTCTGGAAAATGCCAGTCTGTAAGACAATATTAATCAATCGTGTAATTAAAGGGCTCAAGATCGACACATGATTTTTAATATCACTCATTCTGATGTTATCTATTCCTGTAGTTTTACTGTTTTTCATAGTATTGATAATTGTTGTTATTTGTGAAGTCTTAGCTTTAGGCAAATACAATGAGTGGGGTCTCGATTTAAATGTAATATTACAAGTTGTTATTGAACATTCGTGTATCAATTTATTTACCCCCTCTTCAAAAAAGGATGCAAAACTCTCTGCAGCATTTTATATTGAATTTGTGTTTAAGAAATATTTATCAATGACTGCGTCGCAATCAGCTTTATTTTTTCTCCCAAGGACTTTATTAATTTCATTCCACGTAGATGTAATTTCGGAACCTCAATTTGTAAATTTCTTAAAATAATAGCTTTTTTTTTGTTTTTTGTACAAATTTATTTCTATATATTTTATATTCCCTTTCAAAATTTTTGTTTTTTGGAGTGCTTTCCATCTACTCGACAAAGCTTCTTTAATTTTGATTTTACCCATTAAGCAAGGATTAGCCCAAATTTTTCTTCCAGAAGTATTGTCTAAATTATCTACATTTCTTAATACTTACTTTACTTTTGTTATAAACTTTTTCAAATTCATGTTATATTTTGTCACACAGTTTAACTGGGTCCATCTCTTCCATCAAAAGTTCCCAATGTACTTGAACAATGTTTGAGTGAATACGTTTCTCCGAAAATGTGAAGTGATCAGGCTGCTCACCCTCCTGGTTGTCTTCCGATGACAGCGGTCATATAGTGATCTGCTATTACACCTGCATGTACACACGCTCTCAAGTCCACAACGCACTCCCTGCCACGCACGTAAATATGATCCAGGCACGAACCAACCGTTTTCTGCTGGATGATCGCCTCCCTAGTAACGTTCTTGATACATCTTGTCATACTAAATGAAGCCAAAATATTTTCATACTGCAAAACAGTACCATCCTTGCCGTCCAATAGGTTTAAACTCATGTCACCCATTAATATTATTGATTCATTATCTCCAATTTTTGTAAAAATATTTTCTATTTCTTTTATAAAATAAATTTTATTCGTATTATGTGGGCGATACAGAGAAAACAAATGATTTTTTTTCCGATTTTAGTACAGCATACCTATACATATTCAAATACATTTTTAGTGCCGTTAATATTTTTTTCTTTAAATTCAATATCATTTTTTATATACAATAAAACTCCACCTCCCAATCTTTTTTCGGAAATGAAAATACATATTATAGCCGTGCAAGTTATATAAGGCCATTTGGCATTTGTCTCTTAATGCTATTTCACAAATACTTATAACGTCAATATAGTTGAGCGATTTATTCAGGTGAATATTTATTTCGTCCCTATACTTCGGCAGAAAACGGACATTATCACACATTAGCTCATGGTTTACACATTCCCTTTTTACCCATTCTTCAAGATTGTTTGTTCTTATGTAGCTAATTGAGTCTTCTATAGAGTCATCGTTCCAGAAAAAAACCTTAGCACAGCGTGTAAGCAATCCTAGCTCTAGTCTTACTGTCCATTCTTTTTCTCACCGGGCACTCAGTATGTTCGTTACCTCCATTCCCGTCTGCTCAATTTACACATTTTGGCACGGCGTTCTTTTTTTGCCTGATAGGACGATCTTTTATGGTGTGCTCCCCTGGGCAGAACGCGCATACTAATTATTTCTCACAAAATCTTTTAATATGGCCAAAAAACAGATAAATTCCACATTGAATTGAAGGTGATTCATCTCTTACATGCACCCGTTGACACTCAATATTTATCTTTTCCGCCGTTGTTGCATGTTTTTGTATTTTTTTTCTGCAATAATATGGCAAAGGTGTTCGTTTTTTGTACTTAATCCTTATATCACTATCCTTTAGATCATGAAGATTTTTAATTTGATTTTTTATTTATTGAAAAAACTCATCGTCTTTCGTATCATTTATCACATTTTTAAATATGACCAATGGGTTTTTTATTGTCGCCTCCTCAACCTTCAACTTTTCACAAGTATTTTAGTTAAAAGCCTCCTTTAATGTATTTTTGTCATTTTTATAAATTATAAAGATAAAAAAACATGATAATGATGACGCTGTTCGTGTTTCAGATGATTTTTGTTAATTTAACACAATTTGTATAAATCGTTCCTTCATTTTCAGAATTATTTTGAAATAAAATCCATTATAAATACAAATTTAAGGTCATGGGCGTTGTCTGCAAAAAGTACTATATCATCTGCTAATGTAATATTGATGCAATTCGAAATGATTAAAACGACTGTATAGTTTTCCCAAACAAACACCCAGTTCATTAGTCAGATAATCTCAGAAAAAGCCCATAACTCAGCTTCTCATACACAAATCGCAAGTATTTTTATTAGTACTAAATATTTAAATACCTGTTGACATAAAATTTAAAACTCGGGAATATACAAAAGTTATATTTGATTTACGGTGACCATTTGAATATTGCTTTCCTCTACATCTCAAAATATATGTACCTACTTGTTTGGGAGATAATGTAACGGTATTATGGGACAGGAGGCAATCACTCACCTTATTCTTCCTTAGGGATCGCTGGTTCTCCTTCTCCTGTCGCTCCCATCTTCCCAGACAACAAGCGGCGAGGTGCCTTCCGTAGTTGTAGGATAACACTCGCTTGGTTAGCCAAATCTTTGCTTTAAATTAGCGGTATTTCTGCGGTAGGCAGTAGGCGTTGTTTTGCGGTCGCGATTGACTGAGCTGGTTTTGCTTCGGCGGCGTTTTTCGTACTACTGAGCGGCCCTGTGCTTGCTGGTGGTAGGTAGGATGAGGAGAGGGGAACGGGGATACATTTAACCGGGCTTTTACATACGCGCTAGCGCTGGCGCTAACATTACCACCTGCTTGGAAATGTCTGACTAAAGAACCGGACGATCGAAATGTCTAATAAAAACCCACCTTCGTAAAAAACGCCGAAATATGCATTTGCAGTGAATGTCCAGCCATAAGATAATAGTCGCACACGTCTATTAGCCAACTGGATGAAATTTGCTATGATAAAAAATAATAATTTTTTTGTCTGTCCCCGTAACTCCGTGAAACGTCCGTAATTTCGTTCGAATTCACGGCTAAAAAAAACTAAATTACATGATCGGAGATGGGGCTTAAGCCCCGGGCCAGCAAACCCGAGGGGGGCAACGATAGCAACATTGCTATCGCCGAACTTGCATTACCCTTCAAAAATACAATACATATAGGATTCATTATTGACGGGTTACAGCTAGCATCTTTCATGTATTGTATATAGCGCCGGTCTAGTGTATATCAGAGACCTCTGCGCTTAAAGACGATGACTTTCTTTCTCCAATGCTCCATTTACTGTATTCACTAACGACACTTGTTTGATTCTTGTAATAATAAATATTGTTACTCGACGAGCGGTCTTTCACTGAGCCCAATCGATATCCCCGTATTAAAAGACATCTAACGTGGGGCGCCATATTGATACGGATCAATATTGGGGTGGAAAAATAAACGCACATTAGTCACAGAATAATAATTACACATTTATTTTACAAGTCAATTTATATTAGAACAATAACAAAGCCTCTTAGGTTCGGTTTATTATAAAGTAACAGTCTCACATTCACCATTAATATAATCTCCAGTCCAATAAGTCTATAAATCACTAAGGGATGCGCAGCACTCGACAAACAATACGGGGACACTACTTGTATGGAAACCTAAATACGAATACACACTTCTACGCTCAGGCGGTACTTGGTACGTGATCCGCGTCAAGGGAAGAGTTATCTGGCAGGAGCGGAGGTCTGCAGTCGGATGGCTTACTGCCTGGGCCGGGCTCCCACGACGGCCACCAGGGGGAAATGCTGACCGCCTATAGGATACAGCCGGTCCATGTCCAAAGGCAGCAGAACACGTGAGTCGACTTTCTCCAGCAGGAGAGCCCTCTGGCTGCTGGAGAGTGTTGACGTGTAGAAACCTTGAGCGGTACTGCATACGGCAAGCGGGACCGTCGCTCCTTTTGTACCCTTCCGTGATGTGTTACGGTATAGTGCTTGGGCCGGCCGGCAGGGCAAGTATTGTTAACCGTATCACACGAATAAATACATGAAAACAGATTTGCTAGTTGTGTGTTAACACATGCTTTATTAAGCTTGATTTCTGATTACACAAATAATTTCAGTGTGAACATGAAAACAGTTTTCCTCCAGTGTGCGTTAGAGCATGTTTCTTTAAATTGGATTTATCGTTGCACGAATAATTGCACTGTACACATGAAAACAATTTCACTCCAGTATGCTTAAGCACATGTCGTGTTAAATTTGATTTACTATAGCAAGAGTAATTGCACTGTAAACATGAAAATGGTTTTTCACCAGTGTGCGTATAGGTATGTTTTTCTAAGTCTGATTTATAATTGCACGAATAATTGCACTGTGAACATGCAAATAGTTTTTCTCCACTGTGCTTAAGCACGTGAAATTTTAGGTTTGACTTTGTATTACCCGAATAATTGCACTGAGAACATGGAAATAGTTTTTTTCCTGTGTGCTTAAGCATATGTAGTTTTAATTTGGATTTTTGATGAAATGAATAATCACACAGTGAACATGAAAACGGTTTTTCTCCAGTATGCTTGAGCAGATGTAGTTTTAATTGTGATTTTTGTTTGAACGAATAATCGCACTGCGAACATAAAAATGGTTTTTCTCCGATGTGCTTAAGCTCGTGTATTTTTAAGTTTGATATCCGATTGCACGAATAATTGCACTGTAAACATGAAAATGGTTTTTCACCAGTGTGCGTATAGGCATGTTTCTTCAAGTCTGATTTATAACTGCATGAATATTTGCACTGTGAACATGAAAATGGTTTTTCTCCAGTGTGCTTAAGTGCATGTCGTTTTAAGTCTGCTTTCTGATTACACGAATATTCGCACTGCGAACAAGAAAATGGTTTTTCTCCAGTGTGTTTAAGTACATGAAGTTTTAATTTTGAATTCTGATTAGTGGAATAATCACACTGTGAACAAGAAAACGGTTTTTCGCCAGTGTGCGTATAAACATGTTTTTGTAAATCCGATTTATATTTACACAAATAATTGCAGTGCGAACATGAAAATAGTTTCTTCTCATTATGTGAGAGCTCGTGATTTCTGAGTGAAGCTTTCTGCTCGCTTGTATAAAAGCACTGGGAACATGAAAATATCTTC